>CM060835.1:105657754-105867754 GCA_030762175.1 Metallyticus violacea | reverse complement strand
ATTAAAGGGTGTTTAGGAAGTGAGGTGGTGTACACCAATGGAGACATTACACATAGAGCGATGTGCTGAAATAGGCAGAAAGAAAAGGAGCTTAGTAGCATAAAACGGAAACAGAGGAACCTTCTTGATTATTTCTGTATCTCTATTCATTTTAGAGAAACAAATTATCATGTGATGTAATAACATCTGGCAATACTACCTCATTTATATCTGCACTGTAACGGAGAATGACCATCTTTCTTTCTGTAACATTGGATAACAGAATTACGACTTGCTTATTAGCAATAAACAGAAAGAAATAAATATATACTAAGGTCAGGTGCCATGGCAACAAAATATTTTGTCACTTTGTGACAATGAAAATATATTTACATAAAGATGTAATTTCAAATTTCGTCAAAACGCCCATGATTATGAAAATTTGTGATCCATCATTTCCTTTTCTCTCTCACCCACTTCTCGGAATTTATAGCTCATTGGCTAGAACATGTAACGGAGTGGCGCAGCTTCCTTTTCATGATTGCTACATTTACCCCCTTCGCTCATTTCGGAAAGTTGATCGTTAGCTTACCTCCTGGCTTGGAAACCGAGCTTGCCACCACTCCGTGCTCCGTTATAGTCTTATTGGTGATAATGGTACGCCGTCTCTCTGATGTTGTTACCTGAAGCTTTCTTTTGTTTAGCAGTTCTCAACTTGCTCGCTTATTGTGCCAGTGACCCAGGTATTTTGCGTTAAATTAAAAATAGTGAATATTGGATAATCCATTGAACATTTTCTTGAAACGTTTTTAAATTCAAATTTGTTTATTAAAATTGTAAATAAAGAATTATTTCTTACTTTGGGTAAATTAATGGAATGAACGAAATACTTTGGCTAAAGTTTCTTAATTTCTTGTAGTTATTTGGTTCTGCTGAGAGCTGGAGAGATGGCTAGCGACATATACTGGGAGAACTTTATTGGATAACAAAGCATTATGCATAAACGCCTGTACATGTATTACCTATTCATATACTGCAGAGAGGTTAATCTGTTTCTGAGCATCATACAGTAGAAAATGTCGCATACAAATACTGAACAGTTGGGCGTTTTGCAGGGAATAATTTAGTTAATGCTAGTGTATAGTACTACATAGATATTTATCTAATGATAAACCATAGATACAAATGTACAACAACAGAAGAATGGAAAAAAACATACACAGGAAAACGCGAGAAAATATTAGAAAAGTGATAGCTGCGTGAGATGAGGAGCAAGGAAAGCTAGTACACAATTTAAAACTATCAAATTTAACTTGTATCCCACTATACCATTTACCAGTGAGAACAATTAGCAGAATAGGAAGAGTAGGAGTTGCAGTAAAATCCTCTCTGTCTATTCCAAGAAAACAGAAATGAACCGAAGCGTGCAAAAGTGAGTTTGGATGCTTTTGTCTAAAATGTGATAGACTGTTGCATGGATACTTTTTATTTAGTGATAAAATAAGTTCTTACATATACAAAATTGTTATGAGAGACTCTGAACGAACTGAATTTCCCTGAGGGTAGGGGGTTCCCTTTCTGAAAAGAGTTCTTGAAGAAGTGAGCAATAAAAGGGAAAAGGGACATAATTTAAGGAAAATATTAATTGAAAAGACAAACATTGAATAGAACTACAAGTATCTGAGAGCAATAAGCCGCTTTAGGGAACAGAGTTGTTCTACTGTATATGTTGATGAGATTTGACTGGACAATGATTTAATCACTAGGAAATGCTGGCAAAATTAAAGTTTAACTAGGCATATTGACTAAGGAGAAATCCGGTAATCGTTCTATAGTCGTACTTGCAGGATCGGAAATAAGGTTTGTGAAGGGTTTATTATTCATTTTTAAACAGGAAAAAGATCGAAACATTATCAAGATCGAATGAATTTCAGAAAATTTGAACTTTGGGTTAACAACCAACTTCTTCCATCTCCCAGAGAAGAATGTTGATGTTTGGATGATGCTCCAAACCCAACGTTCCCTTTGAAGTACTCTGTGATATTTTGGCTGTAAAATAACAACATTCATTGTTCAACAGTCTTGAAAAAATCTGATCTCTGCAGTTTGAAGAGAACCATAAACTGCCAAAAATGTGTTTCACATTGACGAAACATAAAAATTACATGGCCACGATGCATTAAGCTTGCCCCCATACACACATGTGCGAACTGGACCCCATCGAGCTTGCGTAGTCCAAGGTAAAACTCTTGCTAAGAGAGGATGAATGTTCAAGCTTTACTGAAACATGCAAAAACATTTTCTTCCTTCCTTCCTGAAGACTGGTTGGCTTACTGCAATAATGTAAAAAGTGTAGAGAAATATTTTTGGGAAAAGAAGGGATTACTGGACGACGCTATCGACAGTTTCATTATTTATTTGGGAGTAGAAATAAGTGAAACGAGTTATTCAAGTGACTCCAGTGAGGAAAATGAAGACTTCTCTGATCTTGCCGTTCCTCTACCTGATAGTGAATGAGCAGGGCAAATATAACATTCAGAAAGTGAGAACCCAATTATATTTGATTAATTAGTTATTAAGTTAGGAATTTTTGGCATATTAACTTAGGGCTGTAAGAGGTCAATATTTTGCATTGTAGCACAAGCACAAACGCTGTACGCTTATAATATTTGCGCTACCTAGAAACAATGCACTCCTCTGATCCATTGCGTTATAAACACATTCTTCCGATTAGCCGCTCTCCTGCTCCCAGCAGTACACAGGTTTTGAAGTAATTTTATAATTCATTTGTATTTATGTCTTTGCTACGAGGGCGGATCAAAAATAAACAAGCCTTTCTTTACTGTATACCTGTAGAGTGCAAGAGGATTTTACAGCATGCGTGTGGGGTCTCTGGAGGGGAGCAGTGGCCTTGGGAACTCGTTTTATTCTGTTAGTCAGTTGTTGTCGTGATGAGCGAGGAGAAGGTGCATTCCGCTGTTGCGCAACGTGTGAATATAAAGTTTCTCGTAAATGAGAATGCTAATGCATCTGAAATTGTCGGTTACTCCCACAGTTTGGGGAAAGGACCATTTCAAGGGCCCGAGTGAAACCTTGATGCCGCGGGTTTAAGGAAGGACGTGAACAAGTTGAAAACATGGTCCATTCACGTCGCAGAGCATCCAAGCTGTTCGTGACCTTATTCAAGAGGATAGGCACATCACAGTGCTTGTAATATCTCTAGAACTTCTCATAAGTTATGGGAGTGTCCAATCAATCATTAGTAGGGAGTTGAGATTGCGAAAAGTGTCATCTCGTTGGGTTCCGCGGTTGCTCACTGCAGAACAGAAATCTGTGCGGTTTCAAATTTCTCGTAGGCTTCTCGCGCATTATGAAAAGTAAGGTGATGTATTTTTTGGGCAAAATCGTCACATGTGATGAGACATGGATGCACTGTTACACCCCCTAATCAAAGAGGGCCAATATGGAATGGAGAAGTGGCGAGTCACCGCAGGTAAAAGTCAAGACACGCCCGTCTGTAGGGAATGTTTTGGCCACGGTATTCTGGGACTCTAAAGGTGTCCTGCTGATTGATTTCTTCTAAGAACGACAGACCATTAATGCTGCCTACTACGTCAAGTTCTAGTCGCCTTGCAGTCAAAAAGGCGCAGTAACCTAATCAGAAATGTGTTGATTCTGCAAGACAATGCCATACCACACACCCCAGCAGCAACACTCACACACACACACACACACACACACACACACACACACACACACACACACACACACAAATGTTGATATGCATTGGACTGTCTTTCCCCATCCACCCTACAGTCCGGATCTAATACCATTCGATTTCTTTATGTTCAGTCCGCTCAAAGAACCTCTTGGTGGACAACGCTTCACAATCAATGAGGAGGTAAAATACTTCGTGAGAAACTGGCTCCACACCCGTCCTCATACTTTCTTTGGAATTAGCATTAAAAATTGCCTTCTTTGGAACAAGTGCGTAGATAAGATGGTAAACTGTGTAGAAAATGTAGAAATGTAGAAAAATAAGAAAAATGTTAATTTCAATTAATCAATTAATAAAAAGTTTGTAGCAAAAGGCTTGTTTCTATTTGATCCACCTAAGTATATTGCTAAATATAAAGTATATTGGTGTTAAAGTGCATTGCATCCTGTTTATCATAATTTAATGAGGAGTGTACTGTTAAATCATTATTAACGAATTAATGCAAGTTTTAATGAATTGGTTTAAATTTTTGATTTCTTCTCCCGTGATATAAATCTATTCCAGGAGAAAATGCTGGAGATTATATAACACCAATGCTTCCTTAAAGAAAAGAGCTAAAATTATGTGTCACTAATGGGAAAATGATGATGTTCGTAGCAGTACATGAACAAGCCCGATTATCTCTCTTTGAAACATCAGGGGGCTCGCTTGATTTAGGTTAGGCGCGTGGGGATGGCTAAAGTAATAGACAGAAAGGGCTCGAAAATCTGCCCTATATGCAGAGAAAGAATCTTGGGAACATATTCTGGCATACTGCAAGGGGACGGAAGAATGGAGAAAGATATATGCCAGCTCCATTTGTTAATCTAGGAGAGTTCAGTGGCATTGCTGGCAGATAGGAAGGAGGGGGCAGTAGGTACATTTTTAAATATACTGAGACAGTTCAGATTGGAAGAGGCAGATAACCGGGTAGGGGAACATTGTTTTTTCGAATTAATTGCACATATATGTGAGGGAGTGTAAGTAATTTACTTTTGTACATTTTTCTTTTCTTTTCTGTTTATGTATGCCCTTTTTTAAAAAGAAAAATATACTTATTTTTGCAACGTCATATATTTCCTGGTGTATTGGGAAAACACGTATGGTTCCAGGACATGTGCGTTATGGATGATTTAGATTTGTAACAAATCTATTTTGTAAATAAATACGCTACTACTACTACTACTACTACTACTACTACTACTACTACTACTACTACTACTACTACTACTACTACTACTACTACTGATACTATTAAACCACCATTTATCTATTTTTGATTCTTTTATAATTCAAGTATTTTTATACAGATCCGATAGCTATAGTGCTATAGTAGATAGAATTATTACATTAACTATCAACTTAAGAGTACAAAGAAAAAAATAAAAATCCACTTTTTACATTTTTACGAGAATGTAATTTGGTTTAAAATAGCTACAAAATTAAGCACTTTAGATATATGGAAATGAGTTTTTCAAGAATAATTCTTAAGATGGTTTTCTAACAGATTTTAATTTTCAAATTACTTTCTTGAGTTGTTTGGTTAACAATAAAATGTCAAAATACACATGCTTGAGATAAAAACAGAAAAGGTCCACTAACTATATTATGTAATGTACCAAATTATACTCGATATTTGCTGAGGAAAATATTAACATTAATGAAACTTTATTCAAAATAATCATTCAATCAAAATTATTCATTATCTATTACAGGTAAACCTAAAAAATAGAGCTGAGTTATTTCAGAACAGAATCTCTTCAGACATTATAGGCCATCATATTTTGCCTTGGACAGTGGAATTAAACTTGAATAGGATAAGGCAGGCTGTTCATCAGTCTGTGTACATCACATTTTATCAACAATAACGTGAGACACCCAGGAGTCATTGTAGGTTGTTCGACTGGTTGTAGTTCTTTCGTTGTAGAGGTTTCGTCAGCTACACTTTCTCGTGTTTCTCTTATTTTCATTGGACAAGTCTTTCTGTATTCTTTATTAATACACGAAGACCACGATTTAAAAATATCCTGGGAACACTTAATGATAGTGAAGAGAAATGGTTTCATGTGGCATCTTCTGATGTACCCATTCCAATCTGTGTGGGCGCTAATGACCACAGCAGTTTTGCGCCCTTAAGCAATAATCATCATCATCATCATCATTCCAATCTGTGAGTGCTTCAGCATGAATTTTTTGAATTATTAAATCCATATCTTCGTCATATGCCAAATAACTATGGCCTCTGATGTAAAACGTACTTTTACTTTTAATGATTCATCTTTGTTATACTTATGAACAATAGCATGAATGAGACGAATAATGGTGTAATTTTTATTTTGGCCGGGGCACAAATGACAAAAAACTTGCAAATTTCGAATTGATTGATAAATCCCGTTCCTGTTTTGCAACTTTCATGAAACATTGTTTTCTACTTTCTCAATATTTACCGGGAATGTGCCTCATTGATCTAATGCGTTTGCTAGCATCACTAATTCTACCATGTTTAGATATTGTCTTTGGTTTACTCTGACTAACTGCGATATTTTAATCATTTGATTTCATGTCGCAATTCTACACATAACAGTAACACAGCCTTGCCTGAACAACAATATAGTCAAATAGCAGCTGTAAAATATAAGCCACAACGATGCCTAGGTAGGTTAATAATAAAAACCAACCTGACCAATATTAAAGCAGACTGTACTGAAATAATACAAATTACATGTATATGGACTGTGGTTGTTTTTCCATTTTACAGAGTACTCTGATTGTTTTTCCCTGTACCCTTGAACTATATTTAAGTAAGACTTAAATTGCTTTTCACAAAACATCTCATTCTATAGCTTCCAGCTCAATTGCTTAACATTTTCTAACTTTGGATGTAGAATAATACACACGATAGATTTTATTATCCTAATTTCCTAATACAAGTATTTAATTATTTATTTTTAGAAACATAAACGTTGTTTGTCTGCGCAATATCTATGCCCTCGGAGGTTGAAGAAATATTACAAGTTTTACAAGTTACTGACCAAAAACAAACCAATGAGTGATATGCAATAACATTGGTAAATGAATTTTATAATTTAGAAAATTAACTTTCATTAAGTAGGCTATATATTGATGCACCATTTGCAGTATTAAACACATTCATAAGGTAGTATAAGAAATAAGTCAGGAAATGAAATAAGTGTATTTCAATTAGCTCAAGAGGGAGTTTTAACTTGAAAAAGGAGCGGATTAGCAGACATCAGTTTGTTTTCTTGTCTTGTAACTACTGGTTTAGGTGCCTTTATTATCACTAGAAGGCCCAAGACCCTCAGTGCTGGAAAACTTCGAAATCAGGGATTATACCAGATGTTATGTTTGAGAATTTCTTAATTTTAATTAATGAGCAAAGACATAGAATTGGTTTAGAAAATTAAAAATTGTAGCACTCACCAAACTGATAATACTGTTGTTTAGCAAACATGCACCAATAAATATCAAACGAATCATTAGACTGTTGCTTCCGGCTCCAGAAATATGTACCTTAATGAGTCAAAGAGATGGCAATTTTCGGCAATTTAAAAGACTAAAAAATTATAAAAATTGTTGAAGTTACAAACGATTGACAACTCAGAAACTTGATCTCAAAGAGCATTAGAAATGCCAAGTTGAGATATTCTCATAGCTTCTTGGTTATAATAATAAAGTGGCCGTTTTATGGAGAAATGAATAGTCGATAGAGAGGACAGTGAAAATCTCCGAAAGAAATTACTTCCAGCGTAACAAACTAAATGAGCATTTTACGTCTACCACTACACTTGAACCCGACTCAGTAATAAAACAGCGGACTATTAAAGGCATATTATGTGCTCCCGGTGCGTAGCAAAATTTTCTTTACCTACGTAACATTCACTGACGTAAAAACAACATTAAATGTTATTAGGGGAAAGCACAGGACATGAAAAACTTAAGTATAAAACTCATCAACAAATTTAAAGACCTAACTCTTGCGAAAATTATTCACATTATCAACGCATGCCTAATTACCCTCTATGCTCACCAGTGTGGAAAAACGCTGCATTCTCCCCTTCTATAAAATTAAGTTACCAGAAACACTTAATGACTGTAGAAAATCAGCATTCTCCCCGTCCTTTCTAAAGCACTAGAATGCATTGTACACAAACAACTACATAAATGCGAACGATATCTTTGTCCTTTAACAACTGGGCTTCAGAAAATCACATTGCACAATGACGACACTGCGTAAAGTGTCTAGGGATGCTCAAGAGTGCGGTCATAGTCGATAGTTCAATGTGATAAGTAGGGGAGGAGTTTGTTGATTCAATGAATTGTTGACGGACGAATGTCGATCTCTGCTTCTCTTGCTGGCGATCGAATATCGCCGTACCGTCGGTGGATTGCTGGAATTTTATGACTCTCTTAGGCCAACGAGAGAGGACTGGGAATTATGCAAAAGACGAACACGAATTGTAGAGTTTACTATAATACTATTTATTTATATTTAAGCAATTTTATCTTTAAAGGGCTGCCTTTAAGTTCTGAAAATAATAATGCATGTTAGCAACTAACCCGGTGGATCCTGCTCTATCTCTACACGGTAATTGTACTAAATCTTTCACTGTTCCATTGTTCTTTTTTTGCACACTATTTTTGATATGGCTCCCTGTTAATCGTTTGCGTCTTTCTACTCCCTAAGCTCTCCGATTGACTGCCCTTTTTAACTTTTATTCCTTATGTTTTTCTCCTAGATTTCGTTACGTAATGTTGGTTACAAGTCTTTACACCACAAGGTTCTACTGCATCAATAGTTTTTATTACCCGGCCTGTCCTGGATTTTAACAAAAAAAAAAAAAAAAAAAAAAAAAAAAAAAAAACTAACTAACCCTTCTGTCAGTTCATACTATAACTGGGGATCTGATACAGTCCTTTTCCCTAAGAATTTTCAAATTTTTCCCTTCTTATACAAAGCTTCTTGCAAAACATACAAAAGATGTACAGGACCATCTTCTTTTTGTCCCGTTCCCAAAACACAACAGTTCCTGGTTTATGTCTTAGTTTTATAAACAAGTTCTAATACTGAGGAAATACGCAAAACGACTTAACTGTTGAATTGCAGGCATATAAACTGTACAAATTGTTTATAATAACATTCACAATACATGTAATTAATTATACTAATATCAGAATATAAAAATGGAGGTTGAAGGCATTTTATATTGCCTCAAGAGGCAATGGATAAAGTGATTAAAGTGTAGTACTTTGGATTTTACCAAAGTTGTCAATACAATGGTCATTGAATATTAACTTCAAACTTTATGACACTGCACATTTATCATATTGCTTAGCCTGGATGTAATGTAACAGTGCGTTTCGAATAATATTAAACATTCCTCCTGGTATGGCGTATAACTGACTTAATATTACACGCTGGACGAAACGGGACGAACATTTACCAAAACCCTGGTACCTTTGACTGCAAGGTACAAGGCCAAGGGTCGAGGTCGTTAAGGCGCGGACTCGTGAACGGCAGATCTGGTGTTCGATTCCCACCACAACCGTCCTCCCTGACTGATTTTTTCCGGTTTTCCTCTACTCATAAAAGGCAAATGCCGGGGAGATACCCTAAACTTAGGCCTGGAACACTTCTTCCTTTAAAAAAAAATCTTTCCCCAATTTATCATTTCATGTATCATTAGTGTCACGCCTGTGATGCCTCAGTAGTTAAAACGGACGTTAAACACTATTAAAAAAAACAAAGAAAAACTTGCCGCTAGCGAGAGAGCCGAACTCTTCAGAGCTCCCGAGCGAAAGCGGAGAGAGCCGAACTCTTCAGTCCCGAACAAGAGTGGGGATGCACATAGCTAGACAACAACACATTTAAACACACATCGATAATAACACATTAAAATGCATGGCACGATAGCTCAGATGGTTAAAGCGTCATGCAATAGTTGTGAAGATAAGTGGTTTGGAATCCTCACGTACATATGTTTTTTTTTTTCCTTCCCTGCCGGAGTTAAAGGAGATTTGCAACAATTAAAATGATGCTGCAACGTAACGCTCCTACTGGCATGCTGTGTACTACTGCAACACAACCCTCTGTGTTAGCTAGCGTCGTTACTATATTCAGTTTACAACAATGACATTCATAATACTAAAACAATGCAAGCACTACGAGTATATATTTGTCAATGACATACAATTCGTTTATTTACACTTTAGACTTAATAGGCTGTATCTCTTATTTATAAGTAGATAACAAATTAAAATCCCCTCAAAATATATAGCGAAATATAAAAAAGGTATAACACACTGTTAAAACTGTGCAAAAAAAAAAAAAGAACTTTATTCATAAAATTAACTGTCTTGGATTCATTTTCCTTTGGTCGAAAACATATGTAGTGAAACTAAACGCAAGGGAGTCTCAAGAGTCTTAATTGGCCACCGTAGATAAAAGAGTGCTAATATAATCTATCTCCTCTACTAGTAAACTTCTTTATTATTCCATACAGAATTTATGGACTCTCACGTTGAGCTCAATTTTTTGTTTAGATTGATTTATTTATGGACGATCTTTAACATCCCAGGTTATCAGCGTCCCATTCAACTCAGGGCCGACTAATTTTGCTCAGAGGCCTCTCTTTCTGGCTTGAGGTTCTTTTTCGTGCCGTAAATCTACGACATGTGACCCACGGCTTTACTTCCCTTCCGAAGGAAGCCATACTTAGGATTTTTAGGATGTTTACTCCGGAAAAAAAATCCATCAGTCCTGGCCGTGTTCGAACCCGCGATCTTGGGTTCAGGAGGCAAGGTATGATAACCACTACACCACCAGGACCGACTAGAGTTCAATAATCAATTGACTCATATATCTAAGAAAATATTTATTACTTTCCATTCCCCAAGGTAAATAGTTAAATTCCGATAATTTTCAAGTAAAAATATTACGATACCACATTTTACTGCTGCTGAACTGTAATTAATCTCGATAAAAAACCTGAACAATGGGCTCCAACGTGCACACAACCGCTTTAGTTTTAGCTTGGTATCATAAGCTATTAGGAATTTTCCAATATATTATGCCGACTGCGCGAGGAGCTCTATTTCTGCATGTAAAAATATAACAAAATAAGAATACTAAATGAAATTTTAATGCTATTAATATATGTTGAATAGGAGTATGTAAGGAGTATTATAAATAAATAGCGAGTCAAGAGAATGAGGTTTCTGTTGATTAACTATTCCATCATTGGGGCCATGCACCAGCGAGGTCAAAGGGAAACTCTTGAAGGTTATGAAACCGACACATTTTTTTTTCCAGGTTTTCGCAAAGAGTTTAATTAACCAAGTTTAATGTGAAGACCTTAATGGTTCTATGATTTCATTAAGAAAGAAAATTAGAAATATGACGTAATATATATTTTAACTGCTGTTTAAACATGTTATGCCTCTTCTAAGATTTATTTTGATTGTGAACGCCAACAAACATACTAGTGATCAACTTTTATTTTTCTAAAGTAAAACAGAGATATTTACAGAGTTTACATTTGAATGATGCAATTTCCTTTTCTCAAAAAACAGAAATGTTTATACTATTTTTTTTGTGAAATATTCAGAATCCATAAAAAGGTAAAGGCTTATTCTATACCGAGGGTGCCAAAATATATGTACACACTTTCACAATAAATAGCTATTTAATACATTTCAAAGTTGGGCCGAAAAAGAAAAGTAATTTTTTTTTTTTTTTTTTTTTTTTATACGGGCGCTCTTTAACATCCCAGGTCATCAGCGTCCCATTCAATTCCGGGCGTGAAACGGTCGACAAATTTTGCTCAGAGGCCTCTTCTTTCAGGCTGGAGTTCTTTTTCGTGCCGTAAATGTACGACACGGGACCCATGGCTTTACTTCTCTTCAGAAGGAACCCATATTTAGCATCTATACGCCCGAAAAAAATCCATCGATCCTGGGTGGGTTTGAACCTGCGACTTTGAGTTTAGAAGGCAAGTATGGTTACCACTACAGCACCAGGACTGACATGATGTTCGTAAACAGATGTGACTCACATACTTCATGATAGTGCTACGTGACACGTGAGATATGACAACAAAGAAGTCAAGATTATCGTATGATGTTCTATAAACAGATATGACTCACATTGCGTTATGCTAGCGTTGCTACAACAAATGGAGCCAAGATTATTGTTTGAACAGCGAAAAACAATTTTGAAGCGGTTTTGGAAAAATACAAATGTTATTGAAGGTCAAAGGCAATGGAGGCTTGTGTACAGAACAGAACCGCCAACGCGAGTAACAATTGCTCGCATTCCAGACAAAGAATCATGGTACCGTATGCCATGTTCACAGGAGCAGATCTGCGAGACTTGCTCAGCAACAAGCCCCGCGTCCTTGGCTATGGCCTTCCAAGGCACTGGATAGGACGAAGAGGTCTGATTGAGTTTCCACCTCGTTCTCCCCGGGTCTAACTCTCCGTTGGACTTCTACCTATGTGGAACTCTTAAGGATGTTGTATACCAGCTGCACTGGCAGCACTTCGGGAAGAGATTGAAACGACATGTGCTACAATCGCTGAAGACACTTTCGCAAACGTTGCTCAATCAGTGGTTCAACGTAATCAGAATTGTATCATTGCCGATGGTGAGCATTTTGAGCAACTGTTGTAACTGTAAAAGTCTAAGATGATTAGTGCTCGTCATTTTCTGTATGTGTAAATTCAGTTTTGTTATGTTAACACAGTTTTATCTTTGCTTGAAGTGTGTATACATTTTTGGCACCCTCTGTATAAATCTAGGGAGATCGGCTCTGTGTATAGGTCATTTAGTTTGTAAAAGTGTCGAGAAATTAAATTTAGTTTCACAAAAACGTGCTTTAAATATATATACTAATTTGCACAATAACACGCGCTAGTCTTTATGTTTCTAAGAATAAACACTGACATGGAGAAAACAAAGCGGAAAATGAAAGTTTATTATTTTACTGGTGTTCAAGTAACTCGGTATCTGTATAAACGATATACAAGCTAGATGCTTGCTACCTTTTTGACTCTCTGAAATCAAATTTATGTTTAATATCTTCTTCTAAAATGAATTTGGACAGTATTTAATGATGGTTTTTTAATATTTAAAAGCCTTTGCATTTGTCGCATTTTAGCTCAATTTAGAAAACATGGGATAAACTATCAAAAAAAAAAAAAGAAGAAAACCTGAAATCTAATGGCATTATACATAAGTCATTTAAACGAAAAGTATTAAGCTGGATAAAGATTATTTTATTAATTCTTGGATGATACTGTGAAGTGCACAATGCATTTTTAAGTAATTATTTTCGATTCTAAGAAAGAATGCCATAGCTATGGAACAGATATTACATTAAATTCATACCACAACATGCCTGCAAATATTCGTATGTAACAGATATATCGCCAAAGACTTTTAGAACCTGTTTTATTGAAGTCAGGTTCTTTATTGATAGTAACTTGGGCATCTTAAATAGAAATAAAGAGACAATGCTAAACAATAAAATACAAATAAATTATTAAAGGAATAAAATGGAGAAAAATCTTTTGAAAATTGAAACAGTCTAAAGAGAAATAAAATTTCACATTAGAATTGGGAATTTCATCACTTAGGACTACTGAACACACACCGTATCTAAAACCCCTTTTATTTGAAACTAATATTCGCCATTGTTTCCAAATAACTGCAAGAACACCCATTCCACGTAAATTAACAGAAACAAGCTTCTCTACCGAAGCTCAATGAATACATGATGGGGAAGTAAAAGCATTATCCTCACTTCTACATTAACAACCTTTACTAACTTTCACCTTTAATTTCCACTTGACTTTCTACAGAAGCTACGTGAAGATGTAAAAGTAAGAAAAGCCCTTTTGAATATTTATGCTGCTAGACGATGATGGAGATGATGTAGAGAAGCTAACTTAATCTCCCCCCTTCCAAGCCCTCAAGTCGATATTGTATTACAAAACCATTTTCCACTCGCTTTGTAGCGCGTCCCCATTAACAGCCCAGAAGAAAAGTAAAAGTGCGCAGTATGAGAATGCAACAACGGCAGAATCGAAGCGTTCATCGGGAAACATTGTTAAAGGAACGTATGTGACTGTTCGGAAAAGTTTGCTGCTCCCAGCGCAGTGTCTTAATTTGAATGTTTTTCTTTTAGTAGACTTTTTACTCTAAGAACAAAAGATTGATTTCCCGTGTTAAGTTAAAGCAAAGTAGCTCATAATGGAACTCCGCCTCTCTCTTTGGATACTTTAAAACTTTAGTCATACTGACAGATTTTCTTTTCGAGCATGTAGTTTACTCAGGCTCCTGATCGAATTTTAATCCGTTTTCGGAGTACGCGTCTTTCTTATATTTCTAATTTTGCCATGCTGTCCTTCATGGCATTTTATAAAGTTATCGATAGCGAACATACAGTTCAGGACTATGGGGTCTAAAGATATACAAAGTGCAAGTGCTAGCATTGGCGTAAATAAATTACACACAGCAATGAGAAATTAAAACTTCTTTCCAGTCACTTCTTCATGATTTTCAACAATGGTATGTTGTTTGAAACAGAAAGAAGGTTTTTTAGCCTCTTCCTTGGAAATTGTTAATGTCTTAATTCGTGTTTTTCCCTCTGAAGTACAAAATGAGAACGGAACCAACTCAAAATTTCCACCTGTCACCACTATATATGATTTGTGTTTATATAGAGGGTGCCAAAATTTATGCACACTTCATGCAAACAAAAAACTGTGTTAACATAACAAAACTGAATTCACACAAACAGAAATAATGAGCACTAATCATCTTAGACTTTTACAGTTGCAACAATTGCTCAAAATACCCACTATAGGCATCGATACACTTCTGAGTACGTTGAACTACTGATTGAGCAACGTTTGCGAACGTGTCCTCAGCGATTGCAGCACATGCCGTTTCAATTTCTTCCCGAAGTGCTGCCAGTGTACCTGGTTTTCTACGGTATACAACATCCTTA
This sequence comes from Metallyticus violacea, assembly GCA_030762175.1. Lineage (NCBI taxonomy): Eukaryota > Metazoa > Arthropoda > Insecta > Mantodea > Metallyticidae > Metallyticus > Metallyticus violacea. Next base: position 105,852,988 of record CM060835.1, on the reverse strand, counting down.
AGAGTTCCCCATAGAAGTTCAACAGAGTTAGATCTGGAGAACGCGGTGGAAACTCAATCGGATTTCGTCCTATCCCGTGCCTTGGAAGACCATAGACGAGGACGCGGGGCTTGTTGCTGAGCGGGGTCTCCCAGATCTGCCCCTGTGAACATGGCATACGGTACCACGAATCTCAAATTTGTCTCGATGCGTGTACTTGTTACTCGTGTTGGCGATTGTGTTCTGTACACATGTCTCCATTGCTTTTGAACTTCAACAATATTCTCGGTTTTCCATTATCACTTCAAAGTTACTTTTCGCTGTTCAGACTATAATGTTGGCTCCATTTTATTGTAGCAACGCTAAAATAACGTAATGTGAGTCACATTTGTTTACAGAACATCATACGATAATCTTGGCTTCATTTATTCATTGTTGATTTACGTGTCACGTAGTAACGCTATTATAATGTATGTGAGTCGCATCTGTATACAGAACACCATACGATAAATTTGACTTCATTTGCTCATTGTTGATTTGCGATAATCTTGGCTTCATTTGTTCATTGTTGATTTACGTGTCACGTAGCAACGCTATAATAATGTATGTGAGTCCCATCTGTTTACAGAACATCATACTACCCCATTACTGTTGCTTTTTGGTCCAACTTTGAAATATATTAAATAGATATCTACTGTGAAAGTGTGTATACATTTTTTGGCACCCTCGGTATATGTAACAAAGTTAAGTGGTTAATTCACTTAGCAAACGTAGCTCGTTCTTCAAAGAGTAACAGTAATGGCACAATCATGTATTCTATATACAGTGTGAACCGGCCTAAGCTGTTCATTTATGTGTGTGCACCATACATTTGTGTCATGGATTTGCATTCAGAACCGGAAATGGTACAGCCACGCAGTGACATGCAGATATCGCACAAAAGTTAACCTTGGAATTAGTTGTAATGTGATATGTCCAAATTGCAGTGACTGTATTATTACAAGGCAACCAAGTAGGCATATGATTTATTCTTTCAACTATCAGTTCTATCAATATTTCGCGTATTTTTATTTATTTCTGACATCACCTTGTTATTAATTATAATTAAGCGTCATGTAAAACATTACATTTGTAATAAGTATAAATTTACTAACCTTGTTTTTAGAGTATAACTACAGACATCAAACACATTATCTGTTCTATGCATGATTTTATAAGTTGTTCATGCTACTTCACTAGTCTTATTTTTAGAACGAACATCTCCTTGAGCCTACCGAAAGAAATTAAGCTTACCTGAGTTAAAGAGGCATACATGCTCATTTTACGGAGAAAGGCAAGATCAGGAATGATCTGATTTAGATTAGGAAGTTGGAAGGCTCATAAAATAACGGATAGTTATGGTAGGAGAATCTGCCCATTTTATGCAGGGGACAAGGAATGGGTACATATTCTGGCAGATTATGTACTCTTGAAAAAACGCTGTTTCCTAAAAACTTTTTAGGCAATTAGAGGACGATTGGTAAGCTGGGACCTGTTTGCGAACCACACTAATTGGTTAATATGAGCATATTTCTAGTCAGACATGTTATTTATATTACTGTTTACAACGCCAAAATATGATGATTGGGTTTACGTTAATATACATTATAATTATATATTTCAGCGGAGATGGATCGGAGGAATTGTTACAGTTTCAAATCAATTCGTACTATGAAAATGTAATTTAGTTCAGACCACCATAATCAAGTTATTTAACTTCATCCCAACTATTAAACATATTTATAGGCATTTCAATTAGCTTTTCTTCATTTTTCCACTCTCGCCCATTTTGCACGAATCCATATTTAACTTTTCTTAAAAAGAAAAAAACTCTTCTATTTTATCTTCGTCGTACAACTCGTTCTTATTTTTTTGTTGGTTTGTATGCAATGTTACCAAGACATTTCCTTTTTCCAGAAACTGTTTCAGGCCTGGGTTTCTTTACATGGAATACTCGTCAACAAAGAGCACTTACAGCTCTTTTTTTTTTTTTTTTTTGAGTAGTGTTTAACGCCCGTTTTCACTACTGAGGCACCACAGGCGGTGGACACTGATGATACATGAGATGAAATGATAAATTGGGAAAGGATATTTTTTTTAAGGAAGGAAGCGTTCCAGGCCTAAGTTTAGGTACCTCCCCGGCATTTGCCAGTTATGAAGACTGGAAAAAACCCCAGTCAGGGAGGACGGTCCTGGCGGGATTCGAACCGCAGACCTCCCGCTCACGAGTCCGTGCCTTAACGACCTCGGCCACTCGTGGCGGTACCTTACAGCTCTAGCTGACGTCCTTCTTGTAGGTATTTACCTTGGGAATTAAGGATAATTCTTCGTTGGAATGTTGAGTGTGCTTCGAAACACATTATATATCCATTTATATTTTCGGCAGATTAAAGGGAGTTAAATATGTGCTCGAGCAATTGTCTTACCTCATGTTTTTGTTTAGTATTTTGCCATCTGAAGTTTCACTGGATGTGTCGCCGAGGTTATTTCAGAACTCAGCAAGTCTGGTGGATTTCTTTCGATTCTTGGATCAGGGTCTCAGATGCTATCAAACGGTGTTTGGCAAATGTGGCGATGTTATAAAACCATTTTATCTGCGGAAACCAATGATTCCTTGCACAATTTTTCTCCCAAAGTTTTGAAACTTGGAAGAGGGTTATACGAGTAGTAGACCCAGGGTTAGAATATAATAACATTTCCGCAGTCTTAGTAATAAACTTGCAATGGGCTGAAAAGCATACCCAATGGTTGGAGGCAATGAATAGTATGCCTTGGCAACATTATTGTTTGTTTTCGCGAGCAAACAGAAAATCTTGAAAGTTTCTGCTGGGAGCCGATGTCCCCCCCCAAAAAAAACGGGGGGGGGCCTTTCATGTTAATGAATGGACATAAAATGTCTAGCCATTTGACAAAGAGGTGAGAATTTATGTACCCAGTTTCTGATATTTTGATAATGCTACCAGGAAGTACACCAAGACTTAATTCCGTGGTTCTTCTGCTCCTCTGGAATATAATCATGTGTGACAGGCATTGCTTAGATGTACAGGACACCACATTGCATTGACTTTACTCTCCTCGCCAGATGTGTTCCTTCCTTTTAAGGGCCTGGCTTTTTGCTCCTAAGTTTGAACGGTTGAGAGAAACAGCTACCGTCAACGTTAAAACATTGTAATGAAATCAAAACTGCGGCTATCTCACGAGGCCTATAACAAGTAAAAACTTAAATTCCTTCCTTATTAATCTTTCTGCCCTAGCCATGTACGGTAGTTTAGACTGTCTGCAAGATAACTTAGGATACCTCTTTTAAAATGTCATTTCCTGCTCCATACTATGCTCGGTGTTAACCACTTTTCTCTGCAATCCGGAAAGAAACTTTCTAATGCTTGTCATGGTTACACCAGACCTAATATTTTCCAATTGCTCCAATGTCAGTTCGATTTTATGAGTGAACATTTTATATTGATCAAAGATTTTGATGTCTCCATTTGTATTTTTATTTTTGTCTTCTGCGTGTCCGTTTAGGGTTGATTTCGGAACATTATAACTAAAATATCTTTGTTTAACTCATAATGCTACAAGATTCGATCACAATGGAAGTTATTTGATGAAAACCATAAAGTCGACATTGAGTTTTAAGATACCTATTTATAGAATTGAACTCGCTGTTATAGGATAAAAGAGTAACCAGGAATCCTAAATAGTGCTCAGTTTTGTTGACCAGTAGAATTTATGTCATTGCATTTTGAACTCCACAGTTATCGAAGCGCAGATGAAAAGATGCAACTCAGTTACATTGGGGGAATATAATTCTACAAGTATTGAAGGTAAAAAAAAAATCTTCATTACGCATTTTTGCCAACGCCCTGTTGGCAAAATGCAACCTGTGAGCGAAAAACCCCATGCCACATTTATGCGATCGTATCCGATTTCCTGTCATTGTGTGGATAGGAATTGTGAAATATTTCCTTGTGGTGCCATACATTTCTCCGGAACGACTCAGCGCCAATAATTACTTGGTATTCTTGCAAGAAGTTCTACCTCAAATACTTTAACCCTTCCTCTTAATATGAGACAAGGCTAGAGGTTTCAACATGAAGGGGCACCAGCTCATTTTATAATTGGAGTACTTCGTTATGCTATAACTACATTCTGAGTCACTGGATATAGATCGAGGTGACTTCGTTATATGGCTGGCATATTCGTCCAATCTTATCCCATTTGATTTGTGTGTATGGAGCCATATGGTAATATATATATATATATATATATATATATATATATATATATATATAAGTGCAAAGGATCTCTATGAAGTAGAAGGTCCTGAATTAAACGATCAGCTGTTCGTAAATAAGAATAGTAATGCCTTAAATACCAGCCAGAGGTAAAGGGGGGGGGATAACTAGCAGAGTGGAAAACAAAAATACGGTTAGTTCCAGAAGAAAGATATAATTGAGCCAACGATAGAGAGCCAATCTATTATACTGCTACTATTACTAGTGCTTCTCCTACTACTACTACTAACAACAACAACAACAACAACAACAACAGCAACAACAACAACAACAGCAACAACAACAACAACAGTAATAATAATAATAATAATAATAATAATAATAATAATAATAATAATAATAATTTAAAACTAGTAATTTTAGCAGTGTATACAATAATCAAATTAACCCATATATATCCACCTTTTTGTTCAAACGTTAAGGTTTATTTATTCAGAATGGTTCATTTTGATATACGAGTAAACATGAACAAAATGACAACAAACTTCTGAGTTTATACGGTTTCCATAAAAATCATGGCCAACTGGGTGTAATTCTAGGTTTACATGCTAAATTATACTTTTCAGCCACTCAAGAGTAGACACACATTACCATCTAACAAACTTATTACATTATCTTAAAGAAATTACGCTTACTTGGTTAACTAATACTGCATTTCAACCTTGAAATAGATATGATCAAGTGCAGATCGATCATATTTTTTTGCTCTATAAATATAATATAAATAGTATAATAAATGCAAGTATATTCAGAAAAAATATAAAACTCCAACGAAAGTACTTTATGATTTCTTCAAGGCATCAGGAAGGATGAATTCTATCACTGTGCTGCATAAATAACAGGGGACCTTATCATTTTCCAGTCAATTCGTCCGCAATAAAACGTTTAAAAAGAGTATATGAAGAAGTTTCTTTTGCTCTATCCTTAAAAAATTTTGTGACATAACTTACAGGGACAGTAGAGTAATTCAAATTTCCCTGTGTCCAGTTTCAAAGGTGGCAACCTCTTTTCTTCGGGGTAAATTCTCTTTTATTGTTATTACTGTTGAGCTTTCGTGCGATTCAATTTATATTATCATTTTCAATACAAATGAATCACACCAGAATTATCTGATTTGGATCCATTAAGAGTACCAGGTCTGGAGATTCTTTTGCCATGGCACACAATTTCTATTTCGGGCTGGATAAGCTGATAGCTTACCCGAACCGAATTAACACACTCTTCTTTCACTGGGTTTCATGTCCTTGATCATTAGGACAGGTAAAGATGTTCTAATCATCATCAACAGAGAAAGAAATATTATAATACTTTGTCTACTATTAGGCTGGGACAACTCCTTCCCTAACATAAATAAGAAATAAATCACAATTTATTACCAATATACAGTTTATATATAATGGCTAAATATTAGCAGTATCGCTAGATATGTTTTACCGAAAACTGGAACATAAGTTTATAAAACTTGAAATAGTGATTACATTGGAAGAAAAATGATATTACACTTTGGGATTATATCCAGGATATCTACCTATTCCTACACTTCCCCTTTTTTAATTCAGTCCCTTTTCCTTCGAAAACTCGAACATAAGTTTATAAAACTTGAAATACAATGGTGATTACATCGGAAGAAAAATGATATTACACTTTGGGATTGTATCCAGGATATCTATCTATTCCTACACTTTCTCTTTTTTAATTTAGTCACTTTTCATTCGAAAGCATTTATTTTTTAGTCCTCTAGCTGTTTTAATTTGTTGGACAATTTCCTCCCTTGCGTCATGCTTTTTCAATTTATTATAATGTTGAAGACGTCTTGCTTGCCACAATATTTCGTGTTATTGGTACGCACTAACCAATTGAAAACATTTCTCTTCTCATCATTCTATCGCTGCGGTCTCAGGTACCTGCGGCTATCAACATAAATAAACAAATAATAATAATAATAATAATAATAATAATAATAGAATTACAATAAAGCACAGGAATAAATCTTACTGTGTTCTCTTCAAATTCGCCGTTTTGTTTGTGGTCCAGTCCAAACCTGCAAATACATTCGCGCGCTTTCCCTTTGATGTAAACAAAAAACCGACAACCGATGGGTCGACCCGCTCACTAACGGGAATGGACAGGATTTGTAAATCGCGTTCGTGGCCCTGTCCAAACTGGCGTTCTGTTTGATATTCCGTTCATTGCTCTGTTTGTGATTCGGGGCAATGTTCAGATCGTACTTAATCAAAGTTGACAATAGTTTTATTTCGGTTTGATTGTAGGGGACAATAAAAATAATACTGTTATAAGTATATCTGAATCTTTTGGGACATTCAATAATAAAACGATAAATTTAAATATTAGCAATATTCTAATTTAAATTAGAAAATTATTTTTGTGTGTACCTGATAGAGCGGCTGATTAAAATGATGAAGCGCTTTAGATCATATCTTCTATCGACAAACATTGTATAAAATCTGACTGCTAATGTGGTAAATTTGAATTTTAAACAAAGCGAGAGAATATTTAACAACATGGATTACAGCAACAAGGTTGAAATGAAGGCAACAAAATACGGGAAATATGGGAGGGAGAGTTGGCAGCACTATCACTTACTCTGATTGGTATAAAAACTTTGCACTATTCAGAACACGTCCCATTGCCGATGACAATAAATGATTCATTGGTTTGTTCTGGCTGAATTGCAGTAATTTTCGTTAGGACAGAAAGAACAAATAATCGAATGATTCTCAGGCTCCTTTCAAATCACGAAAAATGTGAATGGCGTATAGTGAAAACATTTTATCCATTTATAAGAAGTCTTAACATATAAATGAGAAGCCCGACCGCCCACTTTGCTTTGGAAAAGTTGTATCAGCTTTTAGGAGTGACTTGAAATTTGGATTTGAGACTTAAAATTTATACCTCATACGCAAATGAATTTAACACTTTTAAGCCTTGTTTAAGATATGATAATGCATTATTATGATTTTAAAATATATAAAAACACGATAAGTCTCAAGAGAAATAACACATACTTTTGTGCTAAACAAGCTATTAGATTACCCGCTCACCACTGACTTTCTATTATCCTTTAAGTAGTTGTGTGGAATCAAAGCAATCATGTTGTGTATTTACATATCAGTATGCACAAATATATGCTGCATTTACATTAACTGTGGGTTTCGAATCCTACAGCAGAACGCGTTCACTAGATTTCTATAAAAATGCCGTTTCTACATGTTGAATATTAGCTAATAAAATTATGTCGTGTTTAGGTAGAACACGTCAAAACACTACACATTAATGAAAATTATACTGTTGTATGAAATGCATTCATTGTGCACATTAAAAAGTTTTGCCAACATGATGAAATACAATTAGTTTAACTGCAATAATACTACTTTGGGTGTGATGCAAAAATTAAATCCAATGCAATTTTCAAATAAAACGACTAATAATCTGATTGTGCGATGTCTGAAAAATAAGGTGGGAATATAGACGAATATACTTTTAAATCCACAATTTTTCAGTCGGTCCTGGTGGTGTAGTGGTAACCATACTTGCCTTCTAAACCCAAGATCGCGGGTTCAAACCAGGCCAGGATCGATTCCTTCGGAACGGAAGTAAAGCCGTGGATCCCGCGTCGTACATTTACGGCACGAAAAATAACCTCAAGCCTGAAAGAAGAGACCTCTGAGCAAAATTTGTCGGTCCTCTCCACTCCACTCAGGTGGTTCAGAATGCAGGATATCAGTCTATCAAGCACAAAGTATAATCTTATGGTGGTTTTGGTTATTGACGATTAGTGTGGCATTGTAGTACAAAAGCATTTTTAACATATGTTGGATGCCTATCAAAAAGCAGATCATTCTGGCGCTGAGAAAGAAGAAGAAGAAGAAGAAGAAGAAGAAGAAGAAGAAGAAACAATCAGCTTATGTAGAAAAATGTACAAATGGGATTCTATATTTGAAAGTTCTACGGAGTTCACTTTCAAATAATGTTTAACGCCTATTTTCATACTGTGCATAGGCGGATAACTTCCGCACTGACTTTGTTGTACTGTCGTATCCCTTTTTCATTACGTTTGTCTTCTATGGGTATACCTGACCATGGTGCATCCTCGAGAGGTTTTACACTTTCCTAACCCTTTTATACTACTTTTCCTGCTTTCACATACGTACCAAAGGTCTGGCATATGCTTCGTGTTCGTTTCAGTGGCGTTACTCCCCAATTTAAACCTATATATCATGCGAATCTTTATAACAGAGTGTAAAAGTTTACCGAATTTTACTGGACTTTGCACTGATAAGAATAAGAGTTTTAGCTTAGTTAAGCTAACACCTTTAAAGATGAATACCAGATAATTTAAACGCCAAGACCTCCAAACTAACTAGCGCCATAATTTCACTCATTCCATTGATAGTTTCAAATAAAACCTAGAGCAGTTGGCCGGATGATAAACACCTATCAAAAAAGAAGAGAAAAAGTACTTGACAACGACTGACTCCCACCTTATTAAGTTCGTTACGTGTTTAATTGCTACAGAAAGTTTCCAGTTCAATATGTGTAATGTGCAGTTATGTGCATCCTGCTTTAAGTTAATTGATCACTTATCAGAAAATCAACTGAAAAGTGCATTCTGCTCATAGGCATCTATGATTAACATTTGGTATATTGGAAAGAAACCATAACTTATTACTTGCTTAATATAAATTAGCAAATGCTAAGTTTTTATAAAATTATATTGTCCGCATTAACATTAAATAATTCGAACAGGAAATATTTCCATGCACAGATGCTAAAATTTTCATATTGACATATCAATATTTTTGGACAAATATTACCATACGATTTTCATTCATAAGACAGAGGAGCTCTCCAAAATATGATTTTTAATGTAATTTCTTTCACAAGAGTATTTTAAATCTCTAGGTAACTGAATTAAACCAAGTATTGGGCTACTGTAGAAAGAATTAAGAGTTTGAATGTGTATATGTAGTCAAAAGTGCTTGTATGAAGATGATGTAAGATAAGATGAAAATTGGAAAGATTATCAACTTACAGAAACAATGCATATCATATGCTCCTATTTGAGCAGCTGCATATCCCCTTATTAATTTTAAGCGATACTTTTTTCTGTTGTTCCTAGTCATTTAGGTGTAGTCAATAGCCATTATTCTTAATTCATATCCAGATTAAAAGCACTGGTAGAAGCAAAAGACAATCATAGCATTTAACAGACGAAGATGAAAATCTAAAATCCGTGTATTTAATATATTTCTTCTAAACAAAAAATACATAGAGTAAAAAAAAAAAAACCATTAAATATTAAAATTATTAAAACTTACAAAAATTTAAAATTGAAAGCAATTCCTACTTTCTTAACAGACTAAATTAATATACTAATGCGAGTAGGTATCTAGAATATATTAATTGCACTCTAATTGAAAACTTTTACAAACACATACATTTTGCATTGATCATTGATCCTGCATGCATCATTCAAGAACCTAATACAGAACGCAATGTAAGCGCTAAATTCTAAGTTCTAGTGGAATGCATTAGTCCTACCCTTATCTACGCTCTTTCAGTTGGATTTTTTCGGAAGTAAAAATCCTAATTATGGCTTCCTTCGGAAGGGAAGTAAAGTCGTGGGTCCCGTGTCGTAGATTTACGGCCTGAAAGAAGAGGCCTCTGAGTAAAGTTCATCGGCAGCTTCACGCCCTGAATTGAATGGGACGCTGATGACCTGAGACGTTAAAGAGCGTCCGTAAATAAAACAAATAAACAATTTTTCTTTCAGTAATATGTCAATGAACTTCTCTTGAACATCAGAAACATTTTATAGAAAAGTTTCATAGAGCCAAAATCGGTAAACATTAATTTCAAACAATAAAATGGTAAGTTATCATTTTAGAAACAGTTTCCAAATTTATATTTTTTACCCTCACAATTACTTAAGTATCTAAATTCAACATATATAGCTTTGTATCCTAATTGAATTTAATGTCATTTCCTATTTTTACTGCATGATGTATTATTGTTATTATTATTATTATTATTATTATTATTATTATTACTGTTATTAAAATGCAGAGGTACGGGGACATAAATGTTTACATTTATATCAGTCATTTGTAGTTCCGAACACAAATTTGTTTCTATACTATATAGATAATTATCGAGGAAATAGGGCCCATGTAAGTACTTTTTTATTTTAAGTTAATTGAAAGTAAAAGAGTCATTTTCAATTTGCTAACATCCCACTGTAGCGGTGTAGAATACAATTTATGTTTCTAAGTGTCATCATTGAATTTATTTTAATAATCGTAAGGATGCAAATAACAGAAAGAGAACCGAAACAGCGAAATATTGGCAGCACGCCAGTGATGTGACAGCACAGTTAATGTGCGCTTTTAATCGCGACACGTTGTGTATACGAACAGGTGCCACGTTAATTGCATGACTAAGCTTGCTATAACCAAGCAGTCTCACTTCCATCAAAATCCCTAGCACCCCATAATACCCAGACTACATGGCTTTCATTCACTCACCTGGAAGCGCTGCCTTTCATCCGCGAAATGAAACTGAACCTCACACCTGAGGATAATGCAGATCTTTTTTATTACCGTGTGACAGCTATCAATGTGTCCGGGGATGAGAGAGTATTGGAGTGCATTCATTATATAAATTATAAAGTAAATACTGTTAGTGTGCATCAAAACGTTTTATGGTATTTTCTCCCTCTGTTTTCAATTAGTATTTTTACTAGTGCGTTGTATTTTTTTAGTTTATAATTACTGATTTGCGTGTGCTATAATAGCATCAGGTGTGGAAGTTGGTTTTTCTCATATTTTTTAAACACTTCCTTTCCCTCGATACATGTGAATATATTTTGAGTCATGTATAATTTTAATACCTGCTTCTAATAGGTATACATGTACATGGCCTTTTGTATTTTAGTATTTAAAATAGCCTATTTTTGCAAATAATAGACGAAAAAAGAGTGAAATAGCTTACTTAAAATCGGTTGTTACTGAGACATAAAGAGCACAAATCCATTTATTTAAATGTTTAAAGTGCCACACAATTTATAGTACTGTAGATAGTAAAAAGTTACTGAGTTGATCAACCTACAGGGATTTGCATTTAGAAATCAGGGGTAATATTCTCTATTAGCTTACACGAAAACTTGTTCCTTTTATTTACACAGCCAAAACTACTCAACAGAACTGAGATCTGTAGATTATGAATACAGGATACTGGACAGTGTCTGCAGATGACATGATACATGTCAAAACATTATTTTTCAGCGTTGTATGTGTCGCTACTAGCGAGTCGGCCCCCACATTCCCCACGCCCTCTGCCAATGATGTTGCAAGACGGAGATGGAGAATGCAGCGGTTGCTGCGGATAGCTAGGGATGTGGACTGTTCTGCCAAGGGGAAGGAAGAAAGTAGATGTGTAACAGTGTCATTCTGCATGAAGATATAGTTTTCCAGTTCGTCATCTTCAGGATGCATTCTGAAGCAGCACTCTTCGTTTATTGTAAGCATGTCTTTTATTACATTCTTCCTTAGTTATATAGGCCAACGAGTTATTGGGAAGGGAAATCGCACATACAGTGACTTTCAAATCACGAATATCCTATTGAATTATATCAGTAGGGTCATTATAAGTCAAATTTCACAATTAGTACGTCAACTCTAATATTAAGAGCGGGAGGAAGTGTTCATCTACTTAAAAAAACTTTCTTTATCAATTATTATTAATTTGAATCTTTCCTAGCAAAATATTTTCTGCTTGTCCTATCCTTTGAGTTTAAACATGATTTTTAATTTATATTGGCCCAAACTAATATTCTACCTTAAAATTCTTATAGTTGACGATATTTTATTTGAGGATGTCCATACGTTTTATAACATTAATATTCAATAACTATAATTCATATTTATTTTAGATGGCCGCAACTTTTTATTGATTATCCTTGGCATTTGTTTTTTTTTTTACATCAGCAATGATAAACTTTTATCAAACTATCAGATCAAACTCTCATAATCGAAGGAATGTTAAGCTTTATAAATTTTCTTAGATCTTAAGAACGGCTTATATTGCCTTCATAATAACCTTGGATTAAAATGTTTCCTAAATTTAATTATAGGTTTAAGAATTATAACTTAAAATTTTTAGAGCGGTACTGAAAAAAATTAATGTTTTAATAAACAACACGGTAGTTATTGGAACGAATAAAAAATGTAAAACAATTCTTATTAATTGTTCAATAATTATTATTAATTTTTTCTAAACTTGACATTAAATTTCAATGTCGTATCGAAGTCTGAAACAATTTTTGATGAGCGTTTTTTGATAAATATAAAATATGGAATAACTCATAGCTTTGTGTAAAGAGCACTCCTAAATGTATAATAATAAAATGTAATCAATATTTTTGTAAAATATGCATAATTTATATTTATACTCATACGTGCAACACAGTTGCGTAAATTAATAAAACAATTGCAAATTTGGAGTATAACAAATATTACAGTGAGCAACAAACATATTTCTTTAGTCATAGAGTGCCGAAAACTCTATTCATGTGAGGCAGTGTATGGACTTATCATTATAGTGCTTAACATCCGCTAAGTGCTAAGGCATTGTAGGTGCTAGCCACTGAGATTAAATGATAAATTGGGAATTTTTGTTTTAAAAGAAAGCGTTCCAGGCCTATGTTTATGGTCTTCACCGATAATTGTCATTTAAGAGGACTGAGAAAACCTGGCAAAAAGTTCATTAAGGGATGACGGTTCTGTCGGAGTCGAACACCAGACCTCCCATATAAAGAGTGTTAAGGACCTCGGCTACCCGTATCGGCACATATCATTCTAAACTGGCTTACTTTATATTATTATTGCACAGATAATTAGCTCCTATCTGGAACAACCAGAATTCATTATTTTTATATATGAGGTTAGAAGAAATTAAATCTTAAATTTGTATATTGTATATGGTTACATGTATTGAAAATATAGAAAAGTAGAGAAGTTAATTGACGTAACTTAAAAGGTGTTTAAACTGAGTAATGTTAATATAAGAGTGGGAACGTGTTGCAATGGAATATCCAAATTTGATCCCGTACAATTAATTAACTCAGATCAAGATTTAATCCTGTTTAGTTAATTAAATTTAATCCTAGCATATTTCCAGATATTAATATTTTATGATACGTTTATATAGAAGATGTAGATTGTTCAAGAATCAGAAATCTCTGCTGTAAAAATGAAAACTTTCATACAACGCAAGTGCCTTCCTGGTGCCATAAGCAAGGTCATTGATTCCATAGTTAGGGAACATTTCTTTTCATCTCCGAAAAATAAATTCTTAAAAAAAAAATGGTGAATAGCTTTCACCTTGGACAACCGTCCCTTAAAAAGAGACCTTTTCGCTTCCTTAAAACTTTCTAGCTAACATACAATGAATTAGTCTATCCAATGAGTTCTCGTATTTAAAAATGTCTTTTCGAGAAACTTCCAGCGGGAAGATATTAAGCCAATCAAGAAGGAAATCTGGCGACATGTCTGCAATGTTCAAAAATCTGAATTCTCGTAGAAGACGCATAGAAAGTCTACTAAAACTAATATTGAAGGTTTTTTATGCACAGTTCGCTTGGTGAGACGGGAGAGGACGGATCACTTCGGAAAGTTAGGGGATAATTCGCTTTAGTTCAATTTAGAGAGTGAGAAATATAACTTGTGAAGTGGAACAGTAAAGATCAAATTACTTAGAAGATATCAATTTGTGTAATTTTGTGTATGCAATGCGAACAACTAGAGAATTTGTGATTACAGCGTCAGTGTGAAGCTTTAAGCCGCATCTTCCACAGTGCTTCCTTTAGTGGTCTTCCTCTCCTTTCCTCCCATGGTAACTTTCCAGAAAAGTCTTGAAGTAATTTCAGCATCCCTGAGATAATTGCGGCAGCAGGAGGTTTAAACGCAGATTTTTTCGTGGCGGCGACATCTACATCAACAGTAAACACCAGATCCATCCCAATTCAAAAACCTTTCACCATCCGCCGCAAATTCGGCACTTCAACGAGAGTTTGTTAATAATGCGAAACAGTGTAATGGGTAAATAAAGACATTCAGAAGAAAGGAACCAATTTCAGGCACTGTCGCTACTGTATTGATGTTTACCTTAATGTTGACATTTTCTAAATAATTTAGTACTTGGATGTTTTGAGTTTATAGAGCAGAGATTTCAGATAATGTTACTGAAAATATGTGATATTTTAATTATATTTTCAAAAATCAATATTACTCGTAAATTGAAAGTTCAAATCCTACCAGGACAGTTCTCCTTCACTGAGGGTTTTCAGCCTTTACTTCTGATCACTGGCAAATGAGGAGATACACTCTTCTTTCCAAAGTAATTTCCCAATTTTCATCCTATCTCCTATATCATCAGTGTCTACAGCCTGTGATACAGTAAAACGAACGTTTAACATCACTAAAAATTAATATATTTATTAACAGTTTTAACGTTCGGTTTTACTGCCGAGACATTCGTCGATGACTGAAGAAAAACCTAAAACAAATCTCAATCGGGGATGACGGCCCTCAGAATCTAACCCCAAATCCCTGCTCAGGATTCCTGCCTTAACAACTTCGATCACCCATATTCAGATATTTGAATTCTGATGTGTACGAATTAGGGTGCTGAAATATATCCCAGGTGTAAGCGCAATCCAGTGAGATAGTATTAAAAAAGTAAATTTGGTTTTTCTTTCCGGATCGTATCGACTTACTTACCGTGGCTATTGATGTGATATTTGTTTCTGATGCTATATATTTTATATATGTCATGATTTCACAAGGATTAATCCTAAGATTTCATCCAGTTTCTGACGAACCATATTACCCATTCATTTTAATTATACATAACATCTGCAGATGTCAGACTCCTATCGACCAAGTGCTATTTGGTTTTATGCTAAGAAAATACTTCTAGCATCATCGAGGTTCAAGTTTAAGAAGAGCACATATAATTTATGGTTCCTGGATCTTTACCTAACTAGTTTGAATATGTTAGGCGGAAGTATTAAGGAAATGAGCTTGCTTGCAAACGTATGACCTCCTTAGTAAAGCGGCTAATCTATGACAGAGTAGTAAGAAAGACGCTTCGCTGCAGGACAGTATAGCTTGCTCAATCAGACACACTCATTGTTGTCTTATATTAATACCCACAACACTAATAGCATTATTTCACCTATAATGTCCATCCGCATTGTAAGCCCGTGGCACTATTTTTGGAATTTCTATGGTTTGAATTTTTTAATGATGTTTAACGCCCGTTTTCTACTGAGGCCTACAGGTGATGGACACTGATTATACATGAAATGAAATGATCAATTAGGAAAGTAGTATTTTTTTTAAAGGAAGAGCGTTCCAGGCCCAAGTTTAGGGTACCTCCCGGGCATTTGCCATTTATGAGGACTCAGGAAAACCTGGGGAAAAAACCTCATTCAGGGAATATGTTCTGGTGGAATTGGAACCCCAGACCACTCGCTCACGAGTCCGCGTTTAACGACCTCGGCCACCCGTAGCGGCTTCTATGGTTTGTACTTTACTAAAATAACAGTATTATTATTATTTTTTTGTTCTATTCCTTAAGTGTGTCCCTTAGTTTCAGTAATACAACGAACATTATATCGAATTAAGAAATGTTGTCGACTTAATGTGTTTAGTTAATTATTTATCTGCTACATAGACGGTGAATAGAATGATGAAACAATGGTTCAGATATATATATATATATATATATATATATATATATATATATATATATAATTCGTTGGCATTAAATGTACTTGCTTCTCTCGTCCTTCCAAGGTTTTTTTTTTTGAGTAGTGTTTAACGCCCATTTTTACTACTGAGGCACCACAGGCGGTGGACACTGATGATATATGAGATGAAATGATAAATTGGGAAAGGATATTTTTTTTTTAAGGAAGGAAGCGTTCCAGGCCTAAGTTTTAGGTACCTCACCGGCATTTGTCAGTTATGAAGACTGAGGAAAACCTGGAAAAAACCCCAGTCAGGGAGGACGGTCCTGACGGGATTCGAACCGCAGGCCTCGCGCTCACGAGTCCGTGCCTTAACGACCTCGGCCACCCGTGGCGGTCCCTTCCAAGGTAAAGGAAAACTCAGGAAAAATATAATAAATTAGAAATATAAGTTGGTAAGATTTGGAATGCAGCCCAGATTACCATGCAAGGATTTTATATATATAATAACAGTTGTATCCTCTTTAAAATTTAAGTATAAAAAGGTAGGGATGCTTTTAAAATTTCAAAGATGGAGAGACTGAACTCTAAAGTATAACAATCGTCAGAAACTGGATCAAATCTTAGGAATAATCCTTGATATTAAATTTCCGCTTCAATGGGTCATATGGATCGCCCTGTATAATAATCTCACAGCCGTTTGTGAATATTCTTACCTTATTTCGTTGTTAGCAATAGGGAAGTGTACAACATGCTGCTTGAAACTTAGTATGGTATCGTCTGTAATAGTGCTATGTACGATTTCATTCTATACATTATTGCGTCTAAGAGAAAAATTTGGCCCAACATTTCTCTTATATAGCATATAAGAGATTAATATTTCTAAAAAAAAATGGCGTCACATTGTAACATTATTTATCGAATAACGGTTAACACAGCGATCCTGACTAGTTAATGTGAACATTACCTTTATATGAACGACTAGCATTTATGCTATTCCTGAAAGTTACTGCAGTTCGCGGGGAATAAAACATACTTCAATTTCACAGTAATTATTTTTACAGTTATAAACTGGACACCAATATTACCTTCTGCGCGACTTAAACGTATACATTATACGAAATATTATTAAAAAGCGATATTAATTGTTAACTCAGTATTTTCCTTCTGGTTGAAAGCTTACAGAAAATAAAATACTGAACAACAGCAAAATTGATCGTCACTTGCTTTCCAAAAATAGCTATTCATTTCAGACATATTTATTAAAAGTCTTGCTGGGAGCTGGAGAGATGACTAGCGACGTATGCGGAATGACTTTTGCTGCCAAGTAAAACATAACGCACTGCGTGTGTTTCATCATCTATTTAAATACTTAACAGTAGGTCCATCTCTTGAACAGTTGAACATTATCAACACATTCTAGCCCTCTCCAGCTTTGTTCTTCAAAATAAATATGCTTTTTGAGTAAAGCACTCTTCAAATTAACTTAAAATATGGGTAAACTATTTACGTGCAATAAATGCAATATAATGCTATTTAACTTTGGTTCTATGAAATACCGAAGATTCACAGCTTTTTGGTTCACCAGATAAACAGCAATCATTCATTATTCATTCACTTTATAGTACACATTGTTTAATCGTATTAATAGATTTATAAAGAGCATTATTTTTGTGTCGGTAGTTTTAATTCCAAACATAAGGTGCTTTTCTTATTCTCAAGTAATAGAAAAACGTAATGCTTGGTTAGAAAGTATAGCTTGCATATAGTCCCCCACTCTTGAGGCGCACAGTAGCTCGAATTTGTTCACTTGTAACTGGTAATCTCTTAGGTTGGAACCACACAATATTTTCGAGGGTCCTGTTTGGAGTATAAGGCACTGATTCAAATAACTAGTTCTCACATATTGATGGAGAAACAAGAGAAACTAGTTGGCGGGAAGCGACTTGCTACAGTTTTGAAAGAGACCTCGCAATAGAACGCACAACAATAACTCAAAAACCCACAATTGGCGTCAACACAGTGCAGATTTGTAGCGCGTGTTTGTGATGTCTAACTGAAAAATTTATGTAGATCGTATGGGTAAAAAAGAGGAAGGAATGTGATCACTGTAAATTTAAACTACCAGTTTGGTACATGCAGTCATATTGCAGCATATATAACACGATTCAATTTCACAGCTGCTCAATATAGACCAATAGTCCTCTGGCTGTGTTTTAGCCGGAAAATCCTCTCAGACATAGTGTTTAAACATAGCCTTTAACAGCGCTATTTGTCATTCCAGCGTTGCAAGTATCATCGGTCTAGTTGCACAATTTCTCCTATCACTTTCATTCTTTTTCCTCATTTCTCATCTTTTGCCTCGATGAACTGTCACCTTTATATAGTCTACCTGTAACCTATTAATGTTTTGAAATGTTCACGAAGATCTAAAAAGTCTAGGGGTTTGAGATTAATGGACTTAATTAATTGTATCAGGTCTTTTTAAGTAGAAAGTCTATCTCTTGTTCCTACTGACAGTAAAAGTCACGTCTAAACAGACGAAAAAGTAAACATCACCTAAATACCATCCTTTTTATTTTCTGTGCCAAATAATTATAGAGAAAGGTTTTATTTGTTAAATATAGAAGAAAACTGTTTGTGACAATAGTAATCATAATTTATAATAAACGCAAACAGAAGAGAGCTTTCTCAAAACTTGCTATCTACAAAAAATACATTTTCGGTTGTAAATATTATTTTTACTAAACAATTTTTATAACACCTACATATTTCAAAATCAACACAATTGCATACATTACTGCTTTACAGTGATAATGAAATGAACTAATTAAATTGTCTGAAATTAAAAACGAAAAATGAATATGAAAATTCAGTTGTTTTCAAAACTTGTTATCTCCAAGATCTCGTAATAAAGTTAATTAGGTTACATACATATTAAACATACATTCATTCTTTTAAATCCCTCTTTGTGTGTGTATGTTTTAAGCATAGCTTCTGCGAAAATATTTACTACAAATATTTACTACTAAAATACTTCATCTTCATCAGTACTTCTGCAGTCTGGAAGAGTATCAGAAGAACATTTTTGTTCCTTTTGAAGATGTATCAATGTACTCCATGTGGCTTTCTAACGTCAAAGCTTTTTTGTCAGATTTCCATTCTTGAACCGCAAACTGAAATATTGCTTTTTATGTAATGCATAACACGGCCTCCATGCACTTTTAAATGGCAACTTTCTTTACAAGAGAATATGAGTTTTGCTTTTGAGAACAAGCACATTGCACTTCTTTCCAAGAATATAAATTTTTCTATGAATGTTTATTTTTTCGCAGTACTTGGAATGTACAGTAATAGATTCAACTTTCTGACTGTTCTTTTCAATACTACTAAACATGGTACCGGTATAATGTAGCTATTCCCTCTTATGGAAAAAAAAATGGTTTATTTTTCTGAAAAATGTAGATCACTGCGCAGTGCTCATTAAAGTTGCTGCCATTTGTTCTTATTCTGTGAACCGCACGAGTTTGAAAATATATGAAATACCATACAGTTTTTTTTTTCTTTTTTTTTCTCTTCTTCCTGTGGCACCTGTTTCTCTATATTTTAAGGCTTCGTATTTTCATTGGAACCATGGAAATGCTGGATTTCTAACCACTTATAGTGAGCCACATCTTTGATTCTCTTATCTTAAGCTATTTCTCCAATACTTATTTTTGGTAATGGTTAGTTCTGTTGATAGTCAAATCGTATAGTTATATCATCTGTATTGCAAGACATCATTATTTAGAAGAATGTGTTAACTCTTAGTTTGTGGACTGTATCATTCTGTACTGGTTTTTAATTTCCAGATCACAAGAATTCTCGATTTTTCAGTAGGAGGCCAGCAGAGATAGAGCAAGTTCTAGGATTACCAAATCCTAAGTTGAAATGTTTGTAAAATAAAGTTTTCTACTTTAACAGTGAACATCCAGTGAGGCCATTGCAAATATCACTTTTATTTTAAACTCAGGTAGCAAATTAGAACGTGTACAGTTAGGCTTAAAGTAACCACCTCTTCTGCACTTATATTTCAAAGCATCGCTTTTGACTCGTTGTTTCTCATCTTTCTCTTATTGATTCCAACGTCTACGTTTTTCAGATGGCATTTCACTTCTTAATAAATAATTTTAGTCAAACGTTGCACTCGCGCATGAGAAGCATTTAACTTAAAAAGTCCATTAGGCAGAAGCTGTGTAAACTAAGCGAATTCCTCAGCAAGTTGAATTTGTGAACGTTATTACAGAGCGCTAGAGCAGAGAAGATACATATTGAGTTTACAGAAATTAGGGGGGAGCAGTGACTCGTGTGTCTACTACCAGGAGCACACAATACAAAACACTTGCCTCTGGCCATTTCCCTCCTCTTTCGGCCTTTTTTCAGTCTTTGATAATATAGAGATGCTCTGTTTTACCGTACCAGTAATACTTTAGCTTCAGCAAGGATTTAACAAAAGACAAACTCCATGCGGAGTGGTGTAATAGCTTCAGTCAATAGCGGTCTAGGATTAACAATAGACAAACGTGCAGCGCAAGGGTGTTTATCAGTGTTATTGTTGGAATATGGAGTAACGATCAAATCAAACGTTTTCCTCCTCTTTTGATACTGACTGGGTATACGATGAGTGTGGTAGTAACAGATTAAATTTCACAGTTTCTATCTTCACGACAATGCTTTTGTAGAAAATAAAACATATGCAACTAATAAATTATGAGTTAGTTTGTCGGTTATAAAAATTGGGAGCAAACTAAACGCTAAGGGGTTTTTAAATTTCGGTTTATAAATTTATTTCTACTCCATTGGCTCTATTTCCCTGATTTTCAGAAACCTTTTTTATTATTTATTTTAATGGTACATGACGAGTTTGGTGGGGAAAAATAAATATTGCTGCAGCTAGAGCGATATTTAAACTGTGGAATTCAAGTAAACTCACATTTATAATAGTCTGATTTTGTTGATTTTCAAATCTTTTTTTATTTTATTTTAATGGCTTATATTGAGTTTGGTTGAGTAAAAACAAAAACTGCGTACGCTAAAGTGATTTTTAAATTTTTGCTTTAGGCTAACCCCGCACCTCCAATGGCGTAATCTTGCTGGTTAACGAACTCAATGAATCGTTTGTTAATTGAATGCTATATGCCGAGTTTCGTTGTTTAAAATACAAAAATTTGGGCCACTAGAGTGTTGAAAGACACACACCACGCACACACATATTTTTATGATTTTTGGTGCGTAGTAAGCTGAATCATGAAGATTTTTAAAAATACCTACACTCCTTCGGTACATGCTAAAGTTGAATTCTGAATATGATAGGATATGTAAGTAATGCTCGGTTTCTCTGCTTCGTTTCATGATTATTTGTCCTATCAGGATACGAGACACCAGGGCATTTAAAATGAACTTATCTTTCTCAAACTTGGTTTTATTCCTGCAGAAATTACCCCTAAAAGAAAGCAAAATGTTAGCTGAAGTGCAGCACATTTTCTACGCTTTTGCTCAGTGCTTCTCGTGACTGCAAAATATATCAGATGTGTTATTATCATATCGGCATTTTGATTTTTTCCTTCTTTCTGTCATCATTTTTCCTTTTTTCCCGTTCTCTTTCTATCAGATTAACCGGAGACGGATGTTCTTCATAGCAGATGTGCACTGTTTTAAGTACTAACAAGTTTCTGAATATTGTAACACATACAGAAAACATAAGATTAATAATTACTGTTACCAACAATGCACAGTTATATTACTTTGAGGTAATCAACAGGATATGATGCTTCTTCCTTGGGAGATTTTGTAATCTTTCTAGATAGAGATTTGTGAGCATTCCGTAGATACAAAATATTTCTAATAACTGCCTAACTAACATTTTAACTTAAGCAGTGGGTAAGAGTTTAGAAAAACGCTTTTGATTATAACAAAGAATTCCTGGCTACCGAAAACAGTCTACTTATTATCTACGAAATTGTAAAATTTGTAGATAATAAATTTAGTGAAAACGCCCTAAAATTGTAAAAATCACTTCCTTAAGACACATTACAAATAGCGAAAGATTAGAAATGATTTACACGTTTGTTTAACTGCACATTTTAGAATTTTATTCGAAGATTTTTTTAGCTCAAAGTAGTTAAACATAGTTTTAAACAATCGATCATAGAGCTTATCATTTTTATGCTGTCCTTTCACACGCATTCGCATTTGCCAAGTTGATATTTTCCTTCTTTTCTTCCTACTTCAATGCTTTATTAGCCGCTATTTGATATAACAGTGGTCTGTGCTTATTGGATCTAAAGGGACACTGATAAATATTAATTTTTCATATTGACTAAGTGACATTATTCCTCCCGTATTAAGAACCTGTTGCTTTCATTCTCAGCTCTAGTTGATTCCAAGATTAGGGAGAAGTACATCGTTTTGGGAAAGTGACTTCATTACACAGAAGCCACTGTTAAAGGGGTTAGCGTTCTAATAATCATTATTCGCCAATGATGACCCCTGCTTGTGGTAGCATATTGCATGTGTTGCAGGTATTGTTATATTTCAATGTTACAATTTTCTACAGGTGTGCATTAAAATATTGTGAGTTATGAGTTATGAATTAGTGCTAGAAATTATTTCTTAAATTGTATTTAAATAATAATTCCCATTAAAATGCAACAGCAGAAACTAAATGTTATATTGTAATTTATTAGCAATATATAAGAGAATTCATTATGATATTCCACTATGCTTAATTACAAGATTGCATGCTGTTGTTTTTAGCAATCTTATTTGTTTTAAACGGGAGAAGCTTCATGAATATTTGTTTGTTATGTTGTTAAATATATAATAGTATAGACTAAACCATTTATTCCGTTTAAAAGGTAATTTACTTTCCTAGGTCAAATCCTTTCAGCACACTTTCAAACAAAAACGTTTTGCCGTGTCATCAGAGAGAAAGTGCAAAATTAAAAACTTAAGCTTGTTGTAAAATTTTAGCAACTGAAAATGGAGGTCAGCTTATTTGTAAATTTCCCCTACCTTTCATAATCCCTAATTCAACAGCCTAAATGCACACAGCATAAACGAGCAAATAAATAAAAAAATTATCACATAGTGGCAATCTTCTTAGTTGTAATTAAACTTGTGATTCCTAGACCATTAGTAATAGTAGTAGTAGTAGTAGTAGTAGTAGTAGTAGTATAGTAGTAGTAGTAGTAGTAGTAGTAGTAATAGTAGTAATAGTAGTAGTAGTGGTAGTAATAGTAGTAATAGTAGTAATAGTAGTAGTAGTGGTACTAGTAATAGTAGTAGTAGTAGTAGTAGTAGTAATAGTAGTAGTAGTAATAGTAGTAGTAATAGTAATAGTAGTAATAGTAGTAATAGTAGTAATAGTAGTAATAGTAGTAGTAGTAATAGTAGTAGTAATAGTAATAGTAGTAATAGTAGTAATAGTAGTAATAGTAATAGTAATAGTACTAGTAATAGTAATAGTAGTAATAGTAGTAATAGTAGTAGTAGTAGTAGTAGGTATATGCTTATTGCTATATTCTACATACACATTGCAAATATATGTTATGCATGGGTCATAGACCGTACATGCTTAAGTATGATACACAATTATGGTACAAATTAATAATTTCAAGTAAAACAATATTAATAATAAACAAATAAGCATTAAAATGAAAAGAACGATATTTACAGATATATAAATGGAAACATATTACATTATTTATAATTAAATTACTTATTGGGTTCTAACCAGAAAATAAATTGCTTCTAACTTAACGTACTTTGGCTAAGAAAATTCCCATATTCAACGAATTAGTGTGGTTCGCAAACAGGTCCCAGCATGCCAATCGTCCTCAAATTACCTAAAAAGTTTTCAAAAAACGTGTTTTTTTTAGGTGTTCTCAGTGGGTACATTAGGCCAGAATATGTACTCACCCATTCCTCATCCTCTACACAAGACGGGCAGAGTCGCCTATTAGAACTGTCCGTTATTTTTTGAGCCTTCCAAGTTCCTTGTCTAAACCCGAAGTCGCCTCTCCTCCTAGAATGAGCATATATACCTCGTTACCCCATATTAATTTAATTTCATTCGATAGGCTCAAGGAGATTTTCGTGTTACATTCTGCCTCGATTTTCTACCTGCTGATATCCTCTAGCTTTGTTCTAACCTTCTTCCATACACTTTTATTATTTACATTGCCTCGTTGCCATATTGAACCCAGGCCAATTCTTCTCAGTCCTCTTTCCACCTGTTATTCCTGTGATCTAGTGATTGCCATACTTGCCTTGTAAACCCAAAATCGCGAGTTCGATCCCGGCCAGGCTCGATGGATTTTTTCGAGCGTAAAAATCCCAAGTATGGTTTCCTTCGAAAATACATTAAAGCAGTGGGTCCCATGTCGTAGATTTACGGCACGAAAAAGAACTCAAGCCTGAAAGAAGAGGTCTCAGAGCAAAATTTCCCGGCCGTTTCAAACCCTGAATTGAATGAGACGCTGATAACCTGAGATGTTCAAAAGTGTTCGTAAACAAAATAAACCAATTATTTCCACCTCTGCAGCCCAACGTTGGTGTTATATTTTGCATCTGGTGTCTATAGTATTTAGTGCGATGCGTGGGGTGGTCTTCCTGCATTCGTCTTTATTTTAAAAATACTCTGAAAGACTAAAATCATGTAAATATTTCAAATTTCTGTATTTAAGCGTCATTTTGACGCTTGCAGTGAAAATAAACTTTGGTTTCTTTGATTTTCCGCTTCTATTCTTCTCAGTTCCTGGCTTGAATTTTCCACTCCAAGAAAACTAGAAATACTTGTTCATCTCCATTTTAGATATAAAATTTTCTTCTCTATGTAGGTTCAAATACTTACTATAGAATATTTTACCTGTCTTACATATAAATTTCATTTTGAATAACTTGATAAACAATGATATAACAGGAATAACCGTATTGTTGTTAAATGAATATACAGGATGAGGCAATTATAGTGTCGCGGCCATTTTACTGCAAAACGAAGGGGAAAATAAAAACAATACTTCAGACAAAATTTGAAATAACGACCTTACCTGGTCCCTGAAATGCATTCTCAAGGCCATTTCAAGGTCAAATTGATTTTTTCAAATGGAATGGGGTAACTTTTTCCGGGAAAGGAAAGCGCATTCATTTTTGAGTATAAATGTTTTAGTAGGTATATCAATCGTCTAGGGATGATAGATGATGAGATATTGGGTGGATAAATAAAAGCAAGCAGTTGCTCAAATCTCACTAAATACAAGCATTTGCTCGGTTTCGTATAAATACAAAGGTTTATCTACAGTCTCCTCGCCAGAAACTGCTTATTTTACCTTAATCGCTGAGCAGTTGCTCGTGATTTTGTATAAATAAGAACAAGCTTTGCTCGATTTTAGTAAGCCGTTGCTTATATTTGTCTGGTACCTCCTTAGGTGACTCAGCTTGCTCAACGGCAGTTTAGTGCTATGGAGAATTTCCTGCGTGGAAAATAAAAATTTAAAACAAGGCGCAGGGAATCGGATGTGAGTAGATATAAATATTATACCGTTTTAAAAGATAAAATGTAGACTGTCATGAGCAACACTTTCTTCCACAGGCAAATGATACACGAACAATGCTGAAAAGATGCGAATTTTTTTAAGATATGTAGGAGATCCTAGGCTTCAAGCTGGTGTTGCGGAGGATCTTGGGTTACACTGGCTAAGGTCCGAAATACATTCTGGGAAGTTGTTAAAGCAATCAAGGATAAAGGAAAGAAATGGATACAGTTTCCTATAACTGCTGCCCTTCTTCAGGAAGCCAATGCGGAGAACGACATGCTTTCCCAGATGCATTTGTGCAGTGGATTGCACTCATATTTTAATTAGGAAACCAAATATACATGGCGATGAGTACATCAACAGGAAAGGAGTTCCCAGTATCAATGTACAGGCCACGTGCAGCGTAAGTGCAAGAAGATTACGAGTAGTTGTGTCCGATGGCTCGGGTCCGATACTCGTATTGGAAATTTTCAGATGTTTACACAGCGATGGGCAATACTGCCAATGGATTGCTGCTAGATGATTCAGGTTATGGTATTGCACCGTGGTTAATGATTCCTTATTAAATCCTACTACTCCAGAACGGACAGTATATAACAGGTGCATTACAAAGGAGAGGGTAATTATTGAACGATGTTTCGGTCAAGCTAAATAGAGGTTCCCGATTTTACAAAATAACGTAAGATTACTTACCCAGAAAATACCTTCGGTTGAAGTAGTAGGCTATATGACTGCATAATGTGGTTAAACATCTAAAAGAGGAGGACTTTGACGTACTTGAATTACAGAATGGTGATGAAGACGGTGTACCAGTAGTAGTTGTTGTAGAACCAGATGCAATTCGCATTAGGGAGAGAGGACAGCGGAGATGTGATGACATCGTAAGAATAATTCATTTGGCTCTTCACTTCACCATAACTCAGATTTAGCAAAGGTATTTTCACGTTTATAAATCTCATATCTGTATTCTTTTGTCACTGCTCTTGGGGAATAAA
This sequence comes from Metallyticus violacea, assembly GCA_030762175.1. Lineage (NCBI taxonomy): Eukaryota > Metazoa > Arthropoda > Insecta > Mantodea > Metallyticidae > Metallyticus > Metallyticus violacea. The sequence goes on along the minus strand of CM060835.1, from coordinate 105,826,332 downwards.
GATATCTACAGAAAAGAGCGAATAAGTGAAGACAGAAAACAATTGATAAAAAAAATGTGAGCTTACAAAAGGTAATTATTTAATCAGGTATCTAAAAATGCAAGCTTAGAAGAAACGTAAATAACTAATTACCCAAAACTAACACAATTTAATAAATAACCCAAAAGATACGTAAAAACTGGAAGCAAATCTCCACTTTCTCGTTCTCTCTTTTCTTTCTCCATTTATAATACTTCTTTTGCAAGCTTTAGCACTTCAATTTTTTGTCCTTTGTTTTGCTTGCTTTAGCTTCAATTTTTGTCCTTTGTTTCATTAGTTTTGTTCTTTTCTTCTTCTGCTTAACCACTGTTAATTGTTTGAGTAGAACTAACCTCTGCACTTCATTATTGCTTGATACTGCTTTTTCATCATTGGAATCATTTAATTTCCACTTTCCTGCAGATCTGCGCGGTGCTCTATCGACAGCCGAGTCCGCATCATCAGCACCCTCAACATTTGGAATGGGCTCCTGGAATTTAATTGCTGTCGAGGTTGAAGCCATTAGTTCGAATCCAACCTGTAGCGCTCCTAGAAATATTTATAAATTACTTTTTAACACAGAATGAAATAGATTAACGTTAAAAATTATGAAAATAGTGTGTTTAGTTTGTCTCTGATTCTTACTGTCATTGTTGTCATAAATGGATATGACTCCGCCTGCAGGACATCCAGGATCTTCTGTTCTCCTTACTTTATTGCCAGTTCGTTTCACGTAAATTTTGAACTTTATTCTGGTTTTGATGTTAATTATATTTTAAATATTTGACCTTCAGTGATAGGAGTTTTAAACTCCTCCAACTGTTGATTTAAAGCAACTACTGCTAAATTTTTTCTTCGTTTACTTTCCGGTAACTGTGCTTTAGTTAAAATATCTTTATTGGCCTTTAACAGGTCAACAAAGCGTGAAGGGAACGCACTGCTTTCTTCAACCAGGATAGTTGCAATACTAAACTTTCCGCTTGGAGAAGTGTTTGTTGCTAACTAAGTTTATCTGTTCTCATAGGCAAGCACACTTCTGAGTGATTTAATCTTACCGTATGATAACGCTAAACAGAATGCGAGTGAGGTCATAGTGGTCTGCTCTCATTACCGGAAGACTGATACATAAACAAAGCGATAAACAAATAATGCCCACGTACGCGGAGTAGGATGTTCGTACAAGCCGGATTACAACTTAAGAATTTCCTATAAAACTGACCCTAAATTCAACGAAACGAACTGCTTGCGTCTTGTCAAGCTTTAATTCATGATAACACAATATAAAATGTTGAAATTACTTATTTTTATATTAGTCGCCTAATTAAAGAATATATAAATAAAATTATGCAAAAACGCAAGTATTAATAATGCACTTTCCATTTATCATTTGGCAAATGACCAGGCTCTTAATGCTCTTAATGCTTAATGCTCTTAATGCTCTTAATGCTTAATGACAAGGCTCTTAATGCTTAATATTTAAAAAACCAGGCCTTGCATTTAGGAAGGGGTTGAACGTCGTCTCTTGAAAGTCGGGCGAATCTGGGTATCTATTTAATAATTTACCAAAAATTTAATTTCATTTAAGTTATTTAAAATCTGTATCTCCATTTAGTTTATAAAATGTGGGTGTGCATAACATGAATAGCATATGAATAATTTAAGTGCAGCAAAAATGTAAATTGCCTCCTGACAGAAGACTGGGCGTGTTTGTTTACTCAGCTGATATGCCGTAGCGGAGGTCACCAAGCACTTGCTTGTCAGCTGGTAACAATTGCTCTGCAAAGAGGGGAAATTTTTATTTATTCCAAACCACGGGATGATGCTCGATTCTGAACTTGCATTAATAGCTTGTTTTTATTTATATCACCAATTGGACAAATAAGATAGCAACTGTTTATTTGCTCACTTTCACTTTATTGCAATCAATTTACGTAGAGTACAGTACAGTTATAACCTTAATTGAAACAGTGTCATGTTCACATTACAAACAATTTCAATTCAGTAAATGCTCGAAAGTATGACCATTAATTTTGATGCATTTCTTAAACGTGCTTCAAAAGATCGATGAATATGTCTCAACATTTCTTCGCTGATTCTTGCATGCACATTCCTAATTTGCTGACGTAGTTTACCAGAACTTTAATCCTTATTGTATTCCCATAAGAAAAAGACTGGAGAAGTGAGATCAGGGGAATGGGCAGGCCAATGGACAGGTCCTTTGTGTCCTATCCATCGACCAGGACACTCTCTGTTTAATATTTCTCAAGATACAGCTGAGAAATGAGATGGACACCATAGTGTTGATACCATATTGCAGCCCGGTCCACAAGGGGCACATCTTCAAGCAAGACTGGAAGTTCTCGGTCCAGAAATGTCTGAATTTCTGTCCATTAAGTTTATCTTCAATGAAGTATGGTTCAATTATACGGAATCCCAAAATGCCACACCAAACGTTCAAGCTCCATTGCCGCTGATGCCTTACTTCCCGTAACCATCTTGGGATTTTCCACTGACCAATAATGCGTTCACTTGAGCATGACTGGTGAATATCGGCTCATCAGAAAATAAAATTTTGGGAAAGTTGCAGTTTTGAGTTTGTACTAGAGCCCATTGGCAAAATTCAACACTCTTCTGAAAATCATCCCCATGAAGGGCTTGGCATAGGCTAGTGTGATATGGATAGTATTTGTGACGCTGAAGTATTCCAAGAACACTCTTTTGAGAAATTCCCGAATCCTATTCCAGTTGACGGGAGTTTTCTTGTGGATTAGCGGCAACTGCACCTAATACAGCGACTTACGAGTTTTCCCCAGTAGCACTTCTCATTCGATGGTGTTTTCTTGATGCGACACCTCCCGTTTCGGAGAATAAGTTCGCAAGTGTTGATAATTTCTAACAGATGGCTGCTTCCTTTCAGGATATCGATCTCCGTATAAGTTGCAAGCTGCTCTAGCATTCTTGTGAGCTTCACCATAAATGTAAATCATATCGATCCTCTCATTGATCGTGTATCGAATATCCATGATTGACAACAAAGTGGAACTGACTGAGAAAAATGTCCTTTTAGCTTTGAATTGGCAATGATGTCAACAAACGAGCATCTGTGTATAACAAACGAGTTTCCTTCATAGAAAAACTAAACAAAAGAAAGAGAGAGAAGTGAAAGTGAATAATATTTTCTGTCTTATTTGTCCAATATCTCATCATCTATCACCCCTAGCTGATAGATGTACTAGAACTTTTATACTGAAAATTGAATAGTTTTTCCATTCGCGGAAAAAGGCCACACCATTCCATTTGAAAAATGACCTTGAGAATGGCATTTCAAGGACGAGTTCAGGTGGCTAAGAGCACTTCAATCGTTTCGGAGTAAAATGGACGCGACACTATTAATGCTTCACCTATATATTTCTGTTATCTTAGAGTATCTAGTTTTATTTTATTTCAGAACATAAAACCAATGTTTAAGCTCAAATTTACATAAAAAGCTAATGCCTTTATTTTATAGGCTTGCCTATGGAAACAAACTATAAAATTATTATTAAAGGGACGTGTTAAGATTTTTTATTAAGCTTTTGGCAGTTGAAGACTTCTCCTGCGAAAGCAGTTATTTTAAGTTTGATATACTGCTTTTGTATGCAGTCTTCAATTATACTATGAAGTGTATATGATATCTAAGAGAAATTTTATCATAAATTATAGTGCCAGAGACACATCCATTTTCTACCTTTGTTATACAGAAATGAACAAAACTTAGGAACTTTCAAAACAAGCACATTAAATTTCATTAATAAACTCTCTACTTTTTTTTTTTGAGTAGTGTTAACGCCCGTTTTCACTACTGAGGTACCACAGGCGGTGGACACTGATGATGCATGAAATGAAATGATAAATTGGGAAAGGATTTTTTTTTTTTGGAAGGAAGCGTTCCAGGTCTAAGTTTAGGTACCTCCCCGGCATTTGCCAGTTATGAAGACTGAGGAAAACCTGGAAAAAACCCCAGTCAGGGAGGACGGTCCTGGCGGGATTCGAACCGCAGACCTCCCGCTCACGAGTCCGTGCCTTAACGACCTCGGCCACCCGTGGCAGTACTCTATACTTACATTATTTACATAAATTACATGGATATCTTATAAATACACTGGAATGAACTGATCTTAACATACTCCGTTAAATAATGTGCAAATTATTTCATTAAATAATCATTTCACATTTTAAAATAAATAAGCATACAAATAAAAGAAATCTGTAGATTTTATCAGCTTAGAAGCACTTGTGTACTTATTGAGCAATTCTTTGTGTTTCAATTTCTTTGCGATTCCATTGTAAATTAATGCATTATAAAAGTGCGCACATCCTTACAAACGTATTGTCCACGATGAAATTGCAGTAATACCAATATTTAACAATAAATGCTTCTTATTTTATTTTACCTTCTTTTACATAGTATTCAAGTATTGCAATATTCACTTATTGGAAAAAAAAAATAATTGTGGAGATAATTAAAACAAAACTACATTTTTTAAATCGTACTTTATAACGAAATTTGTGTTGTTAGTTTAATAAATTGAACTGAAAGCACTAAATATAGTGATTAATTAATTTCGTAGGGTATATTAGTTGAAAGATATTAAAATTAAGTTCAATAAGTTTTACGCACTAAAATTAACTTACATCTCTATAGGAATGCATAATAAAACCACCCCTTTGTAGAAAAGTTACCCTTTTGTCCATTTGATAAGTTCTTCTTTCAAATTATATTTTCCTATATTCAGTTTCTCGAGTGCTCCATTAATTAAATAGTTCTGATTCGAGGTAAATTCAATTTTTGCATAAATATTGCAATGTGACTATTATATTTGTCCACGTTTGGCTGAATGATGCTATTATTGATATTCAGGAAAGTATTTTGCGTTTAACTTTAAATCATACCCAATAGACTACTGCATTTAGGCAGTAGTTTTTGAATGCAACAATCACTCAACTTCTCTAATGTCTATTGACAGAGCAGCTGAAAACAGAGGGACCAAAGTTTGAAATATGTATTGCTGCTGTAGTTGGGTTTAGAGTGGTAGATATTTTTTTACAAAAGTTTAAATCTTTATTTAACAGTAATGTACATCTTGTTTACTTCTCATTTCACCCAAGGATGCTGTAAGCCGAAATTAAAGACAATGTTGTATACTAAATTAATTTTAATTTTGCACATAAAGGCATACTGCAGTATTTGGTGTGGCCTCCATGCATCGCATTAATGCCTCACATCTTCGAGGTAAGCTCCTGATCTGTCTACGCACCTCCTCTTGTGGGATGTTCTCCCATTCTTCGATAAGGGCATCTGAAAGCTGTGGAAGAGTCTGAGCGGCTACAGGACTGTCTCGGACTCCTTTCTCCAAGTTATATCTCCAGTGAGGTTAAGGTCGCGACTCCTAGCAAATCAGTTCATTGTTTGAATCTGGAGTTTCTGTAGGGTGGCAGTGGTGGCTCTTGCTGTATGCATTCTTGATGCAAAACAAACCGGAGCCCCATTCCGACTGCATTAGGCATAACATGCTTTAGTATCATTCCAGCAACGTGCCTGGTAGCATTAAATCAGTTTCTGACTACTATAAGGTCCGTTTGACCGTCAACAGTAATTCTACACCACATTTTGACTGACCCACCACCAAATTTGTCCCTTTCTTAGACTGTTGTTTTTGTAGGCCACGGCGAACACACACGCACGCACGCACGCACGCACGCACGCACACACACACACAGACTTTCATCACATTGTGTTAACGAAAGAGAGATTTGTCTGTAAACAGAACATCACGCCAGTAAAAGTTACCAGTTCCTTTGTTACTATTTAGATCTCAGTCGGGCTTAATGAGGTCTTCGCTGCCTTACACCTGCTCCTCTAAGTCTGTTTCTTAGATTTGGTCACTGACATTTGCATCAGTTGCCCCACGCAGATCATTTTCGCGGTCCCGAGCAGTAGCTCTGCGCCGCCGAAGAGCACAATTGACTATATATCGGTCATCTCTGACCGATGTTTTTACGTTTATGACCCTGGTTGGTTTGGTTGCCTGGGGTACGTATCTGTTTCAGTGAAGCGCTTCCATGCCCTACAGATTTATCCACATTAAACTCTGCAGCTACTGTACGAATAGCCCAACCGTCCTGTAGCACTCGAACATTTTCTACGTCAGTGAATATAAATAAAGATTGCTAAGGTGTACCTATAGGCACTAGATGTCAATTTCAAACATCGCTAATTGTTGAACACCACTTTAATTCTGAATATTGTCTGTAATTTCGGCTTACAGCATTGTGAAATGAGAAATGAACCAGATGTACATCCCTTTTACATAAAACTTTAAACTTGCTGTAAAGAAATATTTACCACCCTAAACCTAACTATAGCAATACAAATGTTCAAACTTTTGTCCCTCAAATTGTTTTGAGCAGTGTATGTTAAGCAAAGTACTCATGTTGGCCAAAATTGCAATTCGAGTATGTAATAGTAAAAATGGAGTTTCTTATTACTATAGCTGGGAAGCTCACGCACTTTAAAGTTTCTGTTAATAATAACAAAACAGATAATATGTGTGTGCTCTTTTAGACAGATAAAATTTAAAATATACAAAATAAGTATGAACTGGAAAATCTTTCTTAGTAGTTTAGGTTTAATATTATGACTTGAAAAATATATTCTTGCCTAACTTTAGAACGGAAATATGGCTATTAACAAAAAGCGTTACATTACACGAACTCCCTAATTATAGTAATAAAAAGAAACGCAAATTATCCTATCTGAATGGAATTAAAATATATGCCAATAAGTATGCTTTGTGAGTCTAATGCAATGTTTATAGAAATTAATGCTTTAGTGGCGCCAACTACAAGCTTGTGCAATAGATAGTGCTTCAAAATTTCAGTCGCCTCTCAGTGATTAAACCTTTTTAAAAAGAACCTTTCATGTAGCCAGGGTTTAGGGACTCAGATGGATTAGGTTAACGGTTTTGATGGCACAGCTCAAACGATTACAGAATCAACTACAGTAAGCTGAAGACCGGGATTTGTGTTCGGTAACCTCAAATTCTATCTAAAGCATGTGCTTTATATGGTAACTAATTTGAAATAATAAAGGTAAATATCTCGTATAAGGTGTCCTAAAGTCCGATAATACATGTCTTAATTTTTTACACATAAGCTACAAATAGTAAAGCTTTCATATATATACATCATATTACAGAGAAACCCTAAATGGTTTGGTTTGGATTTTGTCGCCAAAGCTCATAGCTTCCGCATTTGCCGCAGTTGGCATTTTGTAAAGGCGAAGAACGCACATTCTATATGTTGGAACTCTACAAAAGTAAATGTAATGTGCAAGGAAGTCAGGACTAAGTACGGTAAAGAAGTACCAATCAGAAAGTCTACACCTGGCATAGCAAATTTATGAGACTGGTTGCTTGAGTCCTAAGAAAAGTGGCCGTCCGGCAGCGAGCGAAGAGACAGTTAGCCTTGTGAGAGTCCGAAAAAATCAGTTCGTAGAGCATCCCGCGAACGGCAAGTACCACGAACGGCAGTTTGGAAGACACTACGTAAGAGACGTATGAATTGCATCTCTTGCAACAGCTGAAAAGAAATGACAATCAACAGCGTTATGAGTTTTGTATCTGAATGCAACAACGAATGGAAGAAGATGGCCACTTCGTGAATCGCATACTCTTTATTGACAAAGCGACATTCCACACAAGTGACAAAGTCAACAGACGTAACTTTCAAGTGTGGGGTACTCAGAATTCTCATGAATTCTCGAATATGAGCGTGATTCACCTAAAGTGAACTTTTTATGCCCAATGTTATCGCGGAAACTTTACCGAAAACCTGTAACTGGACATATTTACCTGGATATGACACAGCAATGGTTGTTTCCATTAATTCAAGAAGATTCCGACAATTTCCTGTTTCAGCAGGCCCCACTCCATTACCATAACGACGTCCGTGATTTTCTGAACAACGAGCAGGGAATAATAATACCTGTTTCGAAAATGGCCACCCAGATCCCCGGATCTAGCCCCCCGTTGACTACTTCGTATGGTGAGGCATCAAAGATTGTGCCACGTTTACTACAAAATCTAGAGGAACTCCAAGCGTAGGATTGAAGAAGCTGCCACCACTGTATCTGAGTAGTGTTTGACGCCCATTTTTACTACTGAAGCACCACGATGGACACATGATACATGAAATGAAATGATATATTGGGAAAGAATTTTTTTAAGGAAGGAAGCGTTCCAGGCTTAAGTTTTAGGTACCTCCCCGGCATTTGCCAGTTATGAAGACTGAGGAAAACCTGGAAAAAACCCCAGTCAGGGAAGACGGTCCTGACGGGATTCGAACCCAGACTTCCCGCTCACGAGTCCGTGCCTTAACGACCTCGGCCACTCGTGGCGGTTCCACTGTATCTGAGGGTATGCTCCAAAGACTATGGCAAACGTTTGATTACCGTGTACGCATATACCGAGTTACACGTGATTCCCATATCGAGTCTTTGCAAAATCAAACAATGAAAACCAAACCATTTAAGCTGCTCTTTAATGTGACATATATACGAAAGATGCACCAGTTGTAATTTTTGTGTAATAAATTAAAAAATGTACTACTGGACTTTAGAGACACGCAGTACTTTTGCCTTAAATCACGGCTTATATATGTTCTCATATTACAGACTCTAGCCACAAGACACCTATATTAGGTTTTCCGTGACATAGTTCATAAATTTCTTAGTGTCCTCATCCTTTAATTCTTTATTTCTACCTTTTCTTCTTCTTCTTCTTTTTATCGAACAACGTTACTATATTTCTACATTAAAATATTATATTTCAGGACTTAGCAACAGAAAAAGGACGACTTGAAAACAAATGAAGTTCTCAAATAACGGTGTTTAATTCCAAACAAAATTACTGATTAATTATTGAAAAAATACTGAATGTTCTGGTGATGTTTACTAATAAATTGGACCATAATGATTCTTTTTGTATTCCTTGATATGGGCAAGTCATTAAAAACATTGCTGCTTGGTGCTATTTACAAAGGTTGAATACAATTATTTCTCCGCATTCTTAACAGGGTTAAGACTAGGACTCAAGCTTACCATAACAACATTATCTTCAGTAAGCCAGTTTATTGATAGGACTTGCGAAGCAGCGTGTTATCCTGTTAAAAGATGATAAACAGAGGTTAGTATTATCAATTTAATGAAACTGATATAAATGCCATTGTTTACAGAGACATCACCACGATGCACTCTCTTGGGTCTTCTGGTGTGATGTATCTTTATATTATAGCATCACCTCCAGCACCGCAGGGGCTAAGCAAGCAGGGAAAAATATCTTAAGGTTCTGCAACAAACTCAGATTTTGCATCATCTTATAACTAAGACCGACTGTCATCACTAAAGAAAAAATTCTGTCACGCTAATTAATCCCATCCAAGACTCCCTCTGCACAATTTAAGGCGTAACTTACTGTGGGTTTCACCGAGGAGCGAAATTCATTCAGCCGTCCTGAAAAAATCATCAGGCTGATATCTGTTGTAAGGCCTGATTCCTTTAATTTAGCAAAAACAGCATGTTAACTCCCTTTTTCTGAATTTTTTACTAAGAAACGCTTTCGTTCTGCCGGGGAAGCATGGACGACCATTTTTATGCTTGTGAGCAATATCTCCGTTCTGAAAAAGTTTGTTCACAGTTTTCTGTAAACATTTTAACTTAGCATATCTTCCTATATGACCTGCCCAACTTATGCATTCCAACGACAACCAATAAAATATTCCGCAATAATAAAAGCATTGCAAATTTTCAAGCATAACCATGTTTTGTTATTACAACAACAGACTACATTCTTGGTCCACTGGTTAGCGTTGCTGATCGCTTGCCGGGAGACCGTGCTTCGATCCACGATATCTACTTAGGAATTTTTAAAGTTAGCGAGATCTGGAGGGGGTCCACCCAGCCTCGTGAGGACAATTGGGGAGCTGCCTGATGGAGAAGTGGCGTTCTTCAATCACGAAAGTCCCGTGATAGGCGACGGAGGGGTGCCCACATGCTGATTACATGTCCCCCTGCAATACTGCCCTCTATCAATGAAATCATAAGACGGAGGTAAAGGAAGCAGAGGTCGCCGCGGCAGACTAAGGCTCATCCTGGGCTGTAGCGCGAATTGATAGATGAAGAATTAGTGCAGCAACAAAATTAGTCTAATACTCAAAAACTTCCAGCTAATAGTTTACGCCGACTTTCAAATTATATAATTTTTAATAATTTTATATTTCTTTTCTCTGAACTTGAAAAAAAAAAAAAATAACCACAGTTATTCTGGATAAAACATTTTATGCCATTTAATTTTATTTTATACGATAACCTAAAGGAGATCAATCCTAAAGCCAATTTTTATTGACCTAATTTTTATAGCCTTAAAGTTATGAATTGCTTATATTAAAAAACAGCATTTTACACGTGTAACAAAACTAGCAATATCTGACAATTTTCACATATTTAAGCTAGTAGACTCATTTTTTTAACCAAAAGATAGCATTTTCCTTGCATGTTTACGCATGGTAGACAAAGATAGGAAATCACAGGTTTATAAGAGCAGAGTCGATATATAATTTTTAAATGGATATTCTTATTCTTTTGGTAAGCACATTATTCCCTAACAACATTTCCTACACTTGATATTGTATGCTCATCAATTTGCAAGGAAATGCAAAATTTCTTGTTAAATTTTTGTCACTTGACCAGCGATTTTTTTTTTCGTGAATGGAAACAATATTGGGTGTTATTATAATAATTTTTCACAAAGATTTTAAAGCATGTTCAGAGATGGGAAACAAGTGGGATAATGACAAGGTCCGATAAATCTAAAATATTATGCCATTGTGCAAATGAAATTCAAGAAATGTTGCTTTGAATATCACGCTCATCAAAATTCTTGACATAACAAAGTATTAGCAAACAAAGTCAATTGTTTCGTTCCTTTTAAAACAACACTTTTTCTCGTTGAGAAAAATACATTTTAAAATGTGTTACTTTTTCCTTTCTCTTATCTAATTTGATAGTCTACAGTGACAGAACATCACTGAAAAAGATATTTTTATAATTAGAGTTTGTTCATTATATCACTGGAAAATTAATGTTGCCAGATAAAAGTTTTTTTGCTTTTAATTAATCTACTATCAGGATAACAGAAACAAAGACAACAACAACAATAATAATAATAATAATGCAATAAGCTAATTTGCCTGTAGGTATACAAGTTTGCGCATTAAAAGTGAGTGTAATAATGTACTGAACTAAGTGAATAACCTACATATCGATTTCCAGCACGAGATATAACTACTGGCGAAGCAGGAAATTTGTTAGCTGGAAAGAGTATCCGAGAAAGCTACAAATGTGATTAAAATTAAGAAGTAGGTAAATATTTGCAGCGAGTCCTCCTTCAGACATTCGAGGGTCATTTTCACCCATGTCTAACACCCAGTATACGAGGTGTGATCAAAAAATAAAGGCATTTTTTATATTTCGCGAGCTTCATAAGTTAGATTTTCAATTTTTTTTAGCTTGTTTGTACACATGTTTCTGACCAACGTTGGCGTTTTCAGCGTTTTGATGTTTAGTTCATTGTTGACAGTCGAAAAGGTTAGAGGTGTTTTGGTGTGCTCGGAGATTTTTTACTGTCGAAAAAGATGGATCAAAGAATTTGTATTAAATTTTGCTTGAAAAATGGAATAAAGTGCAACAAAGTATTCGAACTGTTGACTGTGGCTTTTGGCGAATCTACTATGAGCAAGACAAGAGCTTACGAGTGGTACAGACGTTTCAGAGAGGGCCGTGAAGACGTTGAAGATGACTGGACTGGCCCTGGTCGTCCTAGCACATCAATAACCGCCAACAAGTGAACAAAATTATTGTGAAAAATCGCCGAATCACTATCAGAGAGGTTGCTGATGATGTCGGTATATCATTTGGTTAATGACAAGCAAATTTTTCCGGATGTTTTGGGCATGAAACGTGTGGCAGCAAACTTTGTTCCAAGATTACTACTCACCCCTCACTGTTATGTTGCCTCAGCCACCATATTCGCCGTACATGGCCCCCTGCGACTTCTTCTATTCCGGGGGCTGAAGAAAACCATGAAAGGACGACATTTTGCCAACATTGGTGGGGTAAAAATACAATCGCTGAAAGAGCTGAAGGGCTGACAGAAAAGTGCGTTCCAGAAATGTTTCCAAGACTGGAAAAAGCGCTGGCACAAGTGAATTATATGCGGAGAGGATTTATTTGAAGGGGACAGAATTGATGTTGAACAAATAAAGATTGTAAAATAAAAACGAATATTGCCGTTATTTTTATCACATATCGTACGTACAGATCTTCATCGTGATCAATTAATCCCAGTAATATTAATAGTTTTTATATTAGTTCGGGTGAATATTCAAACACTTGCCAGTCAAGACACTCGGGTTTGACTGGAAAACAAGTGTTCACTAATTCCGGTCAAAATTGAGCTAAAAGGCGAAGGTTGTAACGGGAATTAGAGCGACGATGAGTCGTTCTTGTGAAGGTAAGCGATATAATTGCTTCGCCTTGAGATGTTCCTCAACACAATACGAACTAACTAAATAAATGATATAAAATACAATAAATAATATTGAATAGTGGCAGAAGTCTACAGACTTCTGAGTTAGCTCCTGATGTTAATAGCAAAAGTATTTGGTTTTTCCAAGACCTAGTTAATTACTTATTTTTTTTTTTTTATTTTCTAGCCAATTTTAAATATTCTGACATTGATTTTTAAATCACCAAATGCTATTTTTTCTCACTACCTACTTCGATACCTTCATACTATATCTATGCATATGTTCACATTTTGTGTTACTATAAATAATAGCCTCTTCAATGCTGTTGAAAATCTATCACAGTGTGTGCGATTGAGCAGTTTAACCTTCAACTGGCTTAGATTTGTTGAGGAATAGCCCCACAGCATTAATCTGCTGAATATATATGTCAATCTCTGGAAGAAACTCAAATTGCAATATATATATAATACGTTTATGAACTTACGTTCAAAATGAAGTTCATAATACGTTCATAATGAAGTAAAACGAATCTTAACTAGCTACAACTGCTTTTCTAAAAATTTAAATTTTGTTATTTTAGGATATCGGGATTTTTTCTCTTTGCTGTTTTTATTTGTCGAGATAGTAGAGTTAAGCACTGAGAATGAAAAGGTGTAAATGTTAGATTTATATATTTAATTTTTAATATAACTTAATATATCCTATATCCTGTTAATATTTGACTGAAATGAACTTTTCAATACATTCACCTGTTTGTCAATAGCATTCTGCAGAAGAGGAGTGAAATCCTTGGAGATGGCTGAAAAATAAACTAATTCCTGCACATAGTATAGGATTTAATTTCTATAAGAGATAGGTACAAATGACTGCAGAAGATAATATAAACAGAATTCTAAAGAAACACTGATTAATATGTTTTTAATGATCAATGATATTCTTACTGTGAAATATACAATCTTTTCAGCAAATACATTAATTATGTATACCATTCTTTGGCTCAAATTCCGGTGTGATGTCCCGACGTGTTACTTAATTAGCAAGAACATTCAGCAAACTGCTCAGCAACTAAATACGAACCTATTACTTTTTATCTAATGTAAGTCATTTATTAATTTGTAATTATTATGGGTGCGCTGATTTTCATGCAATAGAAGTTAGCCATTAGCAAGTTTCAGGAAACAAATTGTATTTAACAAAATAAACTAGGGTGCTTTCATTAATATTTTTTTTATGGAGTAGTTGTAATATTTTGACACGAGGAGTGTTGCAAAGAAAGAGAAAAACATTACAACTGGATACGTTGAGAAGTATTTTGATCGCGTTAAAATGCCCTTTTTTGAAACGGAAACGAGCATAAATCTCAGCTTGCTACTCAGAGCATCAAAGCAGACCTCCATGCACAATAGAAAACACCAGCGAACATGCACGAGGAGAAAAACACTCATTACCAACAAAATCTTTTGTGAGATGCTCATGCGGAAAATTATGTTCTCGTCTTCGTTTTGTACAGAGGGATGCATTCAGTGTTTATTATTGCTTTCTGCCCGTTATTCTCCAAGCGTTGTCTCCTGTTCTTTTACTCTTGCACCAAAGGATTTTGCCAGAACTTATTTATTTGTTTTCACCGATAAAAGCGTATAAAGTCATTGCGTTACATCAGCAACACGAGATTTACATAGCGAGCGTTGAAACGAGCTAGTACCTGAGCAGAAAGCATAAAATAAAAGTCCGTCACGCAGGAGGTGCGTAAACTAAGCAATTTCCTCACCTAGTAGAGTGGTTTTAAAAAATAAAATATAATTCAAATTATAGTCTTGTTAATTGATGAAATGAAATTTGTTATGACATTACTGTGCGGTGTTAGGGGAGCAAAATTAAAATTGCAATCTATAACTATCACATAAAATAAATCATATTATTATTATTATTATTATTATTATTATTATTATTATTATTATTATTATTATTGAGATTAAAAAAGAAATTAAAGGCTATCAATTAAATGAAATGTGTATACGACCACTGGTAGACAAAGCTATACTGTGTGAGTATTTTTAAAAGTAAACATGTTTGTGAACTGAGCCCTTTATATCACCTTTACATTCACTAAAATAGAGAGAAATAATATAAAATTTACAGTTTCATTATGTATTTAAAACGGTATTCATATGTTTCAATAAATCAAAAACATGTTACTATTTAAAAACAATTACTATATACTAAGAAAATATACACAATCAACAATAAACAATCGAAAGTTACATTGATTTTCATTGACTATGAAATATAATTTAATTGTTATTGTAGTGTAAAACATGTAACGAAAACGTTTGCTGAAGGTTATTACACAGTGCTCTGGATTACATTTGTTGGCAGGAGCGCTATGCAGTTGGAATAGTACATACCTAATTTGTCAATATTTTACTGAAATTTAGTTACTTCTAGTTAATGCATTTTATTATATAGGCTTACTGTTTATTGTTCATTACATTTGTTTTTATTCCCATTTCATACATTCAATGTCACAGCAAGATGAAAGCTAAACATTTATTTTCAAAATAAGAAACTCCTTTATGCAAGGTGTCAATTGCTTTGAATTTTATATGTAATATAACAGCATTTATTGACATAATGATAAATATTAACTGCTAGTGTTGGTTTTATTTTGTCTTCAAATACATAATAAAGTATAAGAGCATGTTTTACAGAGGTCCAAATTACAGTTTCATAATTAACCATGCAGTTTTAAAGTGTTTCACAAATAAACTGATTAGTGGCTACAAGTAAAAGCATATATTCATAGCTATGTGCTACATATTGTTGAAAGACATATTAAGCTTTAAACCATTTGTGAAGTATTAATATTACAATATAAAATTGTAAAATAACCTTTGAGATATGTGATATTATCTAAAAAAATCAATTTCATATATTATATTAATTGCTTATGAGGAACATACATCAGAAAGAAAACTGGATATTGAAAGAAATTAAAATTAGATGAACAAATTATATGAGACAATAATCAAGGTCATTGGAAGAAACACTCTTTCTATGGTAAGTGTGCAAATTATAGAAATATGGGAGATTGAAAATAGTATCAAAGAGGAGGGGCATAACATGAAATAGCTAATATGGACATGACCGTAAAGGAAAATTTTAGTAGTCATTCAATTTTTTGTTAAATTCTATCACGCTTTAAAAATTATTGTGCCTATTGGCTAAAGCTTTTTATTCTTAATTTTGGTTGTTAAATATTCAATAATTGTAACATGTTAATGATACAATAACATTTAACTTATTTTGAACTTAATTTAACAGGAAAATATAATATATTTTTAAGGTTAAAAGAATAATCTGACAATCAAAATTAGATTATCATGTATGCACTTATGATAAACTATCTTTGTTAGTGTTACTTTTCGCTGTTAATTACATGTTTATATAAATAAAGCTTTTTGAAACAATATTGTACAAATTTTGTAAAGTTTTAAATGTTTCACCTGTAAATTAAACTTGTATCTTTATGCAGCAGGCGCCTGGAAAGGCTCTTTGTTTGTTTCAGCATGTGGATTGATGCTTGAAGTATTTCCTTGCTTATTCCAGCTGCCTTTGTGTCTCGTCGTTTGAACAGTACAGAAGCGATAATCATCGTCCTCTTTAATACTTTCAGTAATTTTCAGAGTGCTCTTTTTATAGAAGATTAAAAGCATTCACTTCCTGTCCTGTTTCTTTGTTGACATTGTAATCCTTTGACGTGCAGCGTTCTTTTTGTCGGGAGAACTTCATTTTTCAACTGCTTGGATAGTTTTCGGTCTTTTTGGGGATGTTCCCAACTGTGATTTGCACGTAGTATTGTCATTGTTTTGCAAAATAGTAATAATATATCTACGCTGGCGAATTGATCCTATCTCCACGGAGTCTGAACATATAACTTTTTTCTACGCCATTGCGTATTGTAAACTTGAAGGAGAAAATAAGCCTAATATTCGCAAATATCCCATGTTGAGGTTAGTGTTCACTTATTACTAACTCGTTTGAGGTCAGACCTACGAAGTGAAGTTGCATGAACAATTAACAAATGAAAGGTACTCAATCATTTCACAACAATCTTTTTTCTTTAACAACTAAATATTTCACAACAATTTTTCTAAGAATGCCTCACAACATAAGACCGCCACGGGTGGTTAAGACATAAACTCCTTAACGAGGAGTCTGGGATTCGATTCCCACCAGAAACGCCCTCTTTCACGGAGGCTTTTTTCCAGGTCTAACACAGTTCTCACTAATGGAAAATGCCTGGGAGGTACCCTATACTTTGACCTGGAACATTTCCTTCCTTAAAAGACTCCTTTCTCAGTTTATTATTTCATTTCATTTATCATCGGTGTTCACCGCCTGTGATGCCTCATCAGTAAAAAGAAGAGTTAAACACTATTGAAAACATATTTAGAGTAGTAGTAATAAAAGAAGATTAAGAATTTATTGTTTAACAACATATTTTATTAAAAATAAAAACGTAAATATTTTGTCAAATCTAATTAATTTTTCCAAAATTAATCATTCATTTGAAAATTATAATTGGTGAAATTTTCTCAATTATTAGCAAGTTTTAAGTTGTTAAAATGTTTTATTGCTTTTCAAAATATTCATATTTAAGATTTGTACACCTCTGCATGCGTTCAAACTAATTCTTCCATTTTTAAGTTTACTCAAAAACAGGGTTTTTAAAGGCTTCAACAGCTTCTTCAGGTGATGAAAATTTTTATTTTTTTATTTGACACTTTTGGCACTTTTTATTTGACACTCGGGAGTAATAAGTCGTTAGGTGATAAATTAGGTGAATTCGGGCAATGAGACATGAATTCGATGTCTTCCTCCTTCAAATAATCAATTGTTTGACGTGCTGTGTGAGAGCTGGCATTGTCAAGATGAAGAATGATGTGACGTTTTCGAGTGTTTTCCTTGATTTCTTCGACGACAAATTGTTTTATACCGTTCAGCATTAACTGTTCTTCGGTCCTGGTGGTATAGTGGTAACCATTCGTGCCTCGTAGACCCTAGATCGTGGGTTCAATCCCGGCCAGAAAGACAGAGTGTATGCCAGGGCTTCTGAAGAAGCTCGTGAGATGGTTGCAAAGACCCAAAATGCTCACTATCTGCCAAAAAATGGTTTAAACACAACGGCCAGAATAAACAAAACAACCCTTCTTGAGGCTGTGGTGAAAGACCTGAAAACCACTTTGTTCCAGAATGGGTACTGGACCTTTCAGTAAGATTCTGCACTAGTCCATAAGACAAGATCCACTCAACCTTGACTTGAGAAAAATATTACGGATTTTATTGCTACCCAAGACTGACCCTGACCTCAGCCCCTTGGATTACATACTGTGTTCAGCGCTTGAGGATATTGCGTGTAAGAAAAGGCATCCCTGGAGTTAGCAGTTGCGGGTTTCCCCATGGAGACTACGTGCTGCTATTGATGAATGGCCCGATAGACATAGGTCCTGTATCAGGGCAAAAGTGGATCATTTTAAAAAACGATATGTGCATTTAGCACAGTATACATGTAAATAACATTTACCATAGCCCCCCCCCCCCAAAGTAAAATACACTGTTGCTATTGTAAAAACTTTGTAACAACGCTATAGATTTAGTATAATTAGTGCTCTGCAGCTTTTCCATTCCGATTACTTCTATTAGAATATATGTCCATAAATATATTTAATTCCAGTTTTTTGTCTTTTAACTTTCTTGCAGTACAGGGTTGGTAGGGACAGAGAAATTTTCGGCATTTTGACCATGCTTCATGGCTTACCGTTTGTGCCTGCGTTCCCAATGAGGGCCTTCGGGAAGAAGGGATAAAGTAAGGGCGACACCTCGCTACCAGGAGCCAGGGGTGGTGGTACATTGACATGGCGAGGTCCCTAACATTGTTCCCAGATAGAACATCATGAAGCAAAGCTCTTCTCCAAAAACTTTGATCCTATTAGAACGCCGATTGACCACAGGCGCCTGATAGCATTTCAAATGCAAGTCACTGTCATACCAGCCTGCCTGCCTGGCATTTTGAGTCTGCAGCCAGAAACGGGAGGACCGAAACATTCATCCCAGCATTAGGCTAACAAAGAGAATAATGAAAATTGCCAATCAAGATGACTAGCCCCAAGGAATTTTGATCCGATTTCCAAAACTTGTGCCAAGATTTTTCGCCTGAGCTAAGAGCTATATAAGATAATATCTAAATGTACTTCCAGTTTTTATTCTGAGCAGATTTTTCTCTGTGAAGCCTTTTTACTGCCCATGAGGACCTAAGCTTTACGGTGACGATCACTGCGTCTTGTACCTCCATCATATTGGTGCATTATTGCAGGGGGGCATGTGATCAGCACACCGCATCCCGCTGATCGCTATATCGCGGCTTAATCGGAGATCGCTCCCTCTTCGAAATTATGTTTATTATTTGGAATGTATGTGTATTGAAAATAAATTAGGAATTATTATAGTTCAGGTAGCTTCCCAATTGTCCTCAAGAGGCTGGGTGGTTCCTGTTCCAGGCTTCCCTACCTGAGAAAAATTCCTGGGCCTCCCGGTCAGCAATACCAAGGAGTGATCGAACTGATTTTTAGCCTATATTATCAGTATCAGGCAATTAAATTGTAAAATATATTTTGCAATTCCATAGCCAAACTCTTTTTATAACAAACTTAAACAATGCACCATAAAAAAGAAACCAATTCATGTTTTTAAGATTAAACTTCATTAAACTTATACAAAGTATGTATAATGTTGCATCTTGAATAAAATGTCTGTTCATAATAGCTTCATTATATCATAAAATGATGAATGCGCATGCTATCTTCAATCATAGCGCACTTTGAAGACATAACCAGCACGGGCTTATGGTGATAGTGCACAACAATATTATGCACTTAACTAGTTCAAATTTCATGTATAAATAAGTGCGTTATAAATTATTAGAACAAAATATTGATTGTAAAACATTACCAACATCCAACGCATTGAATTACCGAACTTGCACATCGGTTGGGATTAGTTAAAATCTATTGTACTGACCTAAAATTTAACATTCCCTAATCTAAGATTTCAAATTAAAACAACTATTAATTTTTTGACTTTTACATCTCTCAATTATTTTTAAATGAATTTTTATTTTGTAATCATTTTAGTTTTTGCTTATCCTTTGTATCATGGTAAAACAATTCAAACTTTTTCTTCTTTTTTCTTTTTAAATTCAATTCATTTAATAGTTAAGCAAACTAATTATATCACTCAGTCACTATTGCAGTAGTTAAAAGTATACCATATAAAATTGATGGAGATTAGCACACACTATATTAAACGAATCCTGGTAAAGAAAACATTGCACCTGAGAATTTTGAAATGGAAAAATTAATATAGAACAATGAGAATAGGAAGATCCCGAATTAAGACACTGGATCGAACATACACTTGGAACTAAAATATATACACAAGAATACAAGATGTTGGCTCAAATTTGAAATATATGTTGGGGAAATTTGGAATGTACAAAGGGGGATTACATGGTGGAAAGGATTATTCTGAATTATTTGTTTATCCTACTCTCAATCCAAGAAACTGCATTGGCAAAAATTAAAACTAAAACACATATGGTGACGGAAATATGAACTACTTGATAGGAAGTGAAATTGGAATTACGGTGGTGAGGAAAACTAAAATATACATGATGGATAATATATATTGGGGTTGGGGAATATATATGATGGTGATAAAACTTTTAACTACAATGGTGGAGGGAATTGGAACGCATTATGGAGTGAACTAAAATGGCGGAATTAGGAATAACATGAGACTGGTGAGAAATTTTGAAAATATGTTTTTTCACTTATCACTTTTGAAGTAGTCTGGAGGAGTAGCGAAAACTTGAGACTTAACAAAAGGTCAACAAATTGTCCAATGCGCCAAGTTCAACCTGCTAAACACACGTATTGGTAAAATGGCGGAATTATGGATGACATGGTTGTGATGATAATTTAAACTAAACATTTGCAAATATGTTTTTTGATTTAATAATTTTGAGGTAGTGTGAAGGAGTGGCAATTTCTTGGGGTTTAAACAAAGGTAAGCAATAAACCCTTTCAATTGTCCAACGCTCCAAGATGTACCTGATAAACACAAATAGTGCAAGTATCTATTTATGCGCTGGTGTCTTACCGAAACCAAAAACTGGTACTGTCCCATTTTGCAATGTTATCTATCATAAGGAGGCAAGGGTCATTAGCGTGTAAAAGGCGGTGAAAGAATTAGGTGTTATATCATTCCCTCAAAGTGTACAGAGAGGTTCAGAATTGCCTATAAACTGTAGCTCATCAAACTTGAATTATTAACAAATACCACATAGGAAGAGAAGTGCTGTGCAAACAGGCAACCACGAACCTATCTCAGTTTTTTTTTATTGATTTATTTATGGACGCTCTTTAACATCTCAGGTCATCAGCGTCCCATTCAACTCAGGGCGTGAAACGGCCGACAAATTTTGCTCAGAGGCCTCTTCTTTCAGGCTTGAGGTTCTTTTTCGTGCCGTAAATGTACGACACGGGACCCACGGCTTTACTTCCCTTCCGAAGGAAGCCATACTTAGGATTTTTACGCCCGAAAAAAGCCATCGGTCTTGGCCGGTTTCGAACCCGCGATCTTGGGTATAGGAGGCAAGTATGGTAACCACTACACCACCAGGACCGACTGATCTCAGTTGTAAACAGGAGATTGAACCTGTAAGAAATAAAAAGAGAGATCATGTACATTATCTTCTATTTGCATGCTTTTCTTACATCCCAAGGTACGAAGAGGGGAGAGTGGTGGGTTTCAAATCCTATGTAAACAAGTTTGTTTACATTCGTTATTTTACTTTAGCAGAACAATAAACTGTATTATAGATAGGATCCTGAAATTCTGAGAAAATTAACCTTATTGCGCTTTAGTCTTAACAACTCAATTTAATTTACATAGTTAAATATTTGCGCCTCTCTCTAACAGCTCTATTTGAAACTACGGCTTTCATTTAAACGGTTAAATATGTGAGCATTTGTTTTAACAACTTTGTATGTATACATAGAATTTTGATAACAACAAAATTATTATTTTTTTAATTTTATTTGTTTTAAGTAATAAGATACTTACGCAATTCTTTTAAGAAGTTACTTGATTTACATAGTTCAATGTTTGTGGTTTTTAAGTATTTTTAAATCACGTGATGCATTATGTTTGATAATGATTGGAACTGAAGGTTTTAGCACTTTTGAAAAAGTTTCAATTTTTCAAAATAGTTATAACACTTTTCAAAATATGTTTTGATAACCTTTTTGAGATGAGCAGAAGAGTGTCGATTCTAGCTATCGGGGAACTACTGAATATGTTTCAGAATTTTAGCGGAATAATTTGTAACTACGTGGGGAAATACATGACACTAGTGATTAATTTTTTCACTACAATCTACAATCTAAAAGTTTTTTAAAAAAATATATTTTTACTTTTGCTTTACTTTTTCATCTTCCAAACCAAAAATATTAAAAAAATTGTTTTACTCTAAACAAAAATATTTAAATAAAAAATAAAAATATTATTACAAAATTTATAAAGCATAATAATCACAATGTATGTCTTCAGTGTCAAATTTTCTGGGTACGATGTAAATATCTCATGAAATACCTAATTTACAATTATAAATTTTGTGCTTCTTATGACCGTTAGAGCGTAAAAAGTATTGGAAATTTTACAAACTTACATTGCTGGAGCAGGCGTGTTCAACTTTTAAACGACATTTCTTAACTTCTCTTTTCAACAATCTGGTACGAAAAGTTACGCATTATATAGCATTTCAGGAGCAACAGCGGTCAACACTTGCAAAAAATTAAAAAATATAACAAAAGCTAAATTTTATATTTATTCCTGCACCACCATTGTCGTTCCCACTTTTAAACAATATGCTTAAAAATCAATGGTATAGCTATTTAATTATTTTTTAAAATGTTTATATTTTTCCATAATTTTGACACATATTTTAATTAATAAAATACAATGCAATGAAATATTTTCTCTTTTTGCTTATATCCCCGTACAATGTGTTGGTGTTAATAAATGTTTATATAACATTTGGCGTTTTCTAAGTACAAACTTTATAAATATTCCACATATCAAATCTGAAACATCTGGTACTTGTTTTTCTTGCATCAATTTCCGGTCAAGTATTTTCTCCTGTGCACGCGCTATTTACTGTAAGTAGGCGGTACTACACATTTCCCCCAAACTACCTATCGTAAATTCTGAAATAGATACCCAATGTTTTTTCTTCCGCACTATTCGCGATCATATTTTTTTGTTTTACATTACTAATGCTATTTCCGGTCACAAAGACACTATTGGTGCTCGCTGCCCCGCAGCAAGATAGTTGCGTTCATTCCTAAAACCTGTTTATAAACACTTTCAGGACATTCATCATGGAGTCATTCACCGCTCCGCGTGGAGTGTTTGTGCAATGCATTTTGTTTTTATTTCAACAATTGATCATTATTATGAGAAGCATCTACCAGCTGTAAACTTTGCCACTCAACCATCAGTAAACTTCAGCCAAAAGCTTTACTCATCAGCATCATTTATCCACATTTACTCAACAGAAGTATTTGTTATGTCTGGACTTTAACTGCAGTATTTGTCATTTTCGCGCTTTTGCTGAACAGCAAAATTTACCGTAACTAGCGGAATTATCTGGTAACCTTCATCCAAGACGCTTTTGCTGAACAGCAAAATTTACCGTAAATAGCGGAGTTATCTGGTGACTCTCATCGAAGACAATATTTGCTGAATTCTTGTCTCCAACCTTTGCACATCACTTACTATAGCTCAACAGAGATCTTTGTGCAGTGCGCCAGTATTTCATCTAAAGTTAATCACAACATCTCTGCTTCATCACCTGGTCTATTTGCTAGCCAGTTACGTAGATATAAGGGGCATCTTACGAGTAAAACAGTCCGGCTCATCAGAAACTTTCCGAGAACAACAACCAATCTCTTGAGCAACATTCCAGCCATGCTCTATCGTGTTACCGTGCACGCCGAGAACATTGTGAGGTCTAGAATTCCACTTTTTCGCGTACGTCTCCTTATAACGTCAACCAATCTTAAAAAGTGTGACGTAAATTAGTTCCAAAGATATCACTGAACATCATATATCGTACAAAAGAGCAGATAATGTCGCAATGAACGCATTTGACGCACGTTATTTGGAGATGAAAATACCACAAACATACTCCTGCGCCTGTACCATTGACGCTGTTAACAAAAAGATAATTAATCACCACTTTAAGAGCATATTATTCTTGCATTCCATTGTATTTTTAAAAAACGTTAATGTATAGTATTTCTAAACTAATATGTAGTAACTTGCAAATATTCATATATCAAGTTAATGTGCCATTTTTTATTCAAAATATGATCTATGTTAAAATGTCAAAAGTTTCCTGTGCGCAAACATAAAATTATGGATGCTTAACCGTAAATCATTCATCACAAATGATAAAAGTTCTTAACCACTTTCTGGATATAAGTGTTTCTAAAATGTTCACTTTTTAAAGACTGTGTACCAGTCAAGGTGTTTAAATTTTCAAGCATTCCAAATGTATTTTGTCAACGCCTTCTATCCACACAAATAGTTACAACCTTATTTTGCAAGTGCAAATCTACTAAAGTACAATATATTGGTGTCAGCAATACTAAAATAAACGAATTGCATAAAATGTGATTAATGCTGTGAACGTTTTTGTATTGGTAAGTTTTCACAAATAAAAAAACATACTGCAAGAGAAAGTCATTTACTATTTGGCTATCCCAATTCTCTTAGTGTAAACTGGTCGATAGGTATACTCTTGTATGTAACAAGACAAACCGAGCATATATGATATAAAATGCACTCAATCCATACAGCCGCAAATACTATATAACAAACCTCGCAAGTATATTCGATGTATTATTATTCAATATGTCATAAAAGCTATAAACATGCTAGCCATTCTTGGTCATGTTACATGCACTTTTTAACATATATTTGTAAAATAATCTAATTTACTCTCTATATGTTTATCCATGAATTTGTATGTAAGAATCCAACAAATCAATATTAACGGAGTTTACATAATTGTATTACCATAATTGTTCATTTATCCGATTAAATGTTTAAAAATCTGTAAAATTTAATATTATGTCATTCCTATAAATAAAATGGTTTAAGATTTCGTGTAAAATAAAGTAATGGAACCATAAATGCAATTAGCTTGTTCTTCTTAGCTTTTGCATTATTGCATTTTAATGTATTTTTTCATTTGTGTACTTATATTTATCATAACTTTGTCAATAACTTTTTATTTCGTTATTTGCAAATAAATGTAAGAGATTTTGAGGCTTGAATTTTCTTTTTGGAATAATTTTATATTCTTACAATAACACTAATTAATATTCCATAGTGATGCGGTTATTTTTGCCATAACTTTTCTCTCTTCGTTACTAGCGAAAGAGATAGTTTATTTTAACTGTTGCTTTACTTGATAATATACTGCAGTAATGTCTGCTTCTCTTTGACCATATTGTAATATGATCTCTTTAAAGCGTTTGTCAAAAATAATATTTCTGAAATATTCATTCAAGTATGTACATAAAAAATTTAAAAAAAGCTGTTTAAATAAAATCGCCTTTATTTTCATAGTTTTCGCCATACTTTATATTGTAAATTGTTTATATATGTTTATATTCTTAAAGTAAAAATATAGTTTACTATTTATTTGTGTATGTTATCATTTTACATCTGTTCATCTTCCCTTCCACAAAAATAACTATAAAGTTAAGCAAAAAATTGAAGCATAAAATACAGATTGTTTCGAAAATACTTTTACAAACTTTGGTGGCGCGTTCCTCACAGGAAAACAAGAAAAAAAAGTCCATATAAATATAGTCCGGAAATTCTTAGTTTTTGAGTTATTAACGAAAGTTTAACAAACCAAGAAAATAGAAGTCCATATGTCTGGAAATCCTTGTTGTTAATTATTAGTGACAGTTTAAGCCACAGTTAAAATGAACATTTCTATCACACCTTTAATAAACTTATTACCAAATCACATAAATGGCTAACCTTCAACAGTGCTATTGCTGCATTTTGACATATAAGTAGTCAAAACTGATGCGCCAAGTGCATCAGCAGACTTGTGTCGATAACATCATTCGATTATTTAAAAAAATTAATATTATTTTCGGTTACGAACATAAGTTGTAAGATGACACGTTGAAACGCGTTGAAGTAAACTTTCTTTCATTAATAACTGAAAAACTGATTTCCGACTTATGTTTATAAGGACTGTTATTTCCCGTTTTACAAACTTTCATTAATAATTCATAAAAATAATACTTTTGGACATATATTTATATGGATATTTTTATTGTTTTGGCAAACTTTCATTAATAACTCAAAAACTATAGATTTCCGGACTTATGTTTACATGCCTTTTTTCTTCTTGTTTTGGTGTTAAGAACCAGCCACCAAAGTATGTAAAAGTGTTTCCGAAACATTCTTTATATATCTTCCTTAATGTCATTTAAATTCCTCTTCCACCCTTTCTCTCTCTCATGTTAACGCATCTATTTCTGTGAAACGTCAAGTTTATAAAAAGTACATAAAAGAGAAAACTTTTTAGTATGCAAAGAAATAAACTACTTCTTCTTCCAAAGTTTACAACTTAAAATTAATTGTGCGTTAAAAGTGGAAACTTCCCGAAAACATTTTGATTTAAAAATGAAAACAATTCTAATTATATTTTTGGAAAAATATCCCTTATTTGCAAAACGAAAAAGTAAATAAAAATTAAAATATTTGTTTTCAAGCACTTAGATTTTAAAATGAAAAAAGTAAATCAAATGTAAAAACGTTACAAAAAAAAAAACAGTTTTAGGTTGTCAAGTTAAGAAAGCAAATCGAAAATAAGATTAATAAGAAAACTTTTAGATTGTAAAAGCGCACGAAGTAAATCAAATGAAAATAAATGAAAAACGCTTAGATTAAAACTTACAAAATTCGAACTATATATATATAGTAAGATTTGCCACTATGCTATTCTAATGTTTGTCACCCTGTATTTCAAATTAGCACCACGTAATTCCAATTTACTCCGCTAGTTCTGCTATGTAACTTTTAGCCTTCCTTTTACTCTTTCCATACCACCAATACAGTTAGTATTTCACCAACAGTCAAACTCTACACTACTCCACAAAATAAAGTAAAAATATCTTTGTATCTTACATGTAAAAAACATTTATTTAATGTCATTTGGCTTAAAAACAAATTAAAAGTAAAAGTTATGAAAAATGTTTAGGTTGTAAATAGGAAAAGCAAATAAAATATAAAAATTCAATTCAATTTAAAGCCCTGTACCCAAAAGAGACACAAAACCTCTCACTCATAAATACTAAGGGCACAAGGTGTTGCTGCAATTTTTATTGCTTTGTTCATTTTTCCTACAGTAGGAAACCTGATAATATCCTAGAGCAGAATGACGCGTTTCTCTCTTCCAGCTTTTTCGCTTTGCCGATTTTGAAACTCTGTTGACAGCCCCAGTGGTAAGGGACAGGTCACCTGATATTTCCTGCTCGTGCTTGTTCATGCGCTCCCTATTCCCGGGAAAACCGTCTGCTACACAAGCAAAACATGTGAATTTAATCCCTGTAGCCCATAGGGGAATGAAAATATTGCAGCCACATAATATTGTTTAAATACAAATACTATAGTGTGAAGGGTCACATGCACAAAACACAGCAGGCTTACAAGCCAGATATATTAATTATATAAATAATTTTAATAGTGGTTTAATTAAATATACATAAAGTTTGCTTTATTAATTTTTCCAACTTTTTTTTCAAATTATTTCTTTCGTTTACTACAAAATATTATTATTTCATTTGATTTATTAGACCACCAATGTAAAATATCTGCTTTATTTAACAAATACTAGCTCAATATATACTTTTTAAGTAAGAATAATGCTCATCTAATATTTTATACCTTAGCAGTTACTGTATGATGTGTTAATCGATATTGGAAAAGACAAAGTAGGGGAGATAATCTATTTTTATGTATAATATATATATATATATATATATATATTTGTATATAGAGCTAAAATAGAACAAGCTGCTCGAAATATTATGCCATTTATATGACTACTTCAGTATTTTGTTTCTAATTCTCTCATTCTAATTATCTTTGCAGTATGCTTCTTTTCAAGTTACTTTATATAAAATGTTTTGCAAGAAAAGAAATCTGCTTTAAAACTTTATAATATGATCTACAGCAATCTAACTCTAGGATGAAATTGAGCAAGTAATTCGACACCTTATTAGAGGTAACTATTTGGAAATTTTCTATATAAATGATAAAATTCAATAGAATCGTGAATTTTTGATCAATTCAACTGATAAAGCTCTCGCAAAAATACACAAAGTTATTTACTTTTGGGATAAATCGTGATCACAATAATGTTTTCGCGCAAAACTTGGTTCACATGTTCTTGATCTGCCAAATGAACCTTTTGTTATATCTCCTTTGTTAAAATTAGCTTTTTGAATGGAACATCTTAATCCCAGAAATCTAAGTTAACATGCATTTTGAGCATTTTATGAGGAAAGATGGATAGATGTTTTGCAAGAGAGGCCCTTTGTACAATTTTCTCCTGCATCTCCTTCATCCATCGATAATGCCCCATTAGGCTTGATACCGAACGACTGACCAGTTGTTGCATTCGTGGCTAGTAAATGATTGTCTGAAACGCATGGTATGTGGTTTCTAATGTGTTACGAAAAAGGACTTCCACTCACAATTGGCTACATAGAATTGTATTAAGCCCATAAAATATTTTCTTGCCTACCCTTTCTTCCTATTTGGAATTAATTACATTAATGTGATGTATGTTAAAATATGCTAATTAAATACAATTGCTTTAAATACAGGTCGACACTCTTAATTCCGCCAATTATAAAACGGTAAGAACGATTTGATTGGAGTTGTTTACATTAAAGCGAGAAAAAATACAGTCTTGGCGCCTAGCTCACAGTCGATAGTACAATTTATAATTGTGACGCCCTTAGGGTATCATATTGACAAGTTTTCTACATTTAGAAAGAGATAAGATGTAACTAGTCCACCCTGTATTATTTCATATTTACAGAAATTATTTCGACTTAAAACTGCTTGGTATAATTACGAGATACGACAAACACACACACATGTGTATGATTAATTTATTATGGCATTCCTCTTCGCGTGGTCAAAAACATTTTCATGTTTTTTTCATAGAGTTATTTTCATTACAACTTCAAATTCCTCGTGGAATGCCACCAAATACTTTCATTGATTCAGTTAATAATTAACTTCCAATTGTCTTTGGAAATACAAAAACATTACATCAAGACTTCAATATCTAAGTCGTAAAATAAAACAGAATTGTATGAAAATATAATTATATTTTGGAATTTACGAGGTGCATTTAAGTTATAACACCTCCGATTTTTTTTTCTCACTAACTAATCAAGCGAAAACTATGAAACTTGTGTCACTTCTCCACGTAATCTCTCTGCGGCCGCATATATTTTTCACAATGTCCAGGCCATGATTCCATGGCCGCTGCGAACGCTTCTGTAGGAGTATGTTTTGATCACTGAAATCGCTGATGCAATAGCAAACGGTATGGCTAGTGAATGTGCGACCACGGAGAGTGTCTTTCATCTTTGAAAACAGCCAAAAGTTCCTAGGATCTAGGTCAGATGAATAGGAAGCAAGATGAATGAATCACTTCAAAGTTGTTTTCATGAAGAAACTGCTACGCCACGTTCGCCCGATGCGCTGGGGCGTTGTCTTGGTGAAAGAGCACAAATGCAACCTTTTCCGGTCGTTTTTTCACGCAATGCTGGAAGGAGCTTCTTCTTCAAAAGATCGTAGGATGCACCTGTCACGGCAGGGCCCATGGAACGCAATGAATGAGGATTACTCTATCGCTGTCCCAAAACATGGCCACCATAATTTTTTCTGCAATGGCACTTAACTTTTTTTTTTTTTTTTTTTTTTTTTTTTTTTTTTTTGTGGCGGTAAATCTGAGTGCTTTCATTGAGCAGTCTGGCGCTTCGTTTCAGGATTGAAAAACGGCATCCATGTCTCACCCATTGTCACACTTTATGAAAAGAACGTCCCATTCATGCCGTCATCACACGTCAACATTGCTTGGCAACACATCACGCGCGCAACCTTATGGTCGTCCGTCAGCATTCGTGGCATCCACTTGGAGGGCACTTTTCGCATTTTCAGGTCTTCATGGAGGATTGTATGCGCAAATCCCACGGAAATGGAGGCGATGTGTTTCACACTTATTCGGCGATCCAAAAGAACTTTCTCCACTCGCTCTATCATGTCGTCAGACTGGCTTGTGCGAGGCCGAGATTGCCTTAGTTTGTTGTCACATGACGATCTGCCTTCCTTGCACTGTCGCACCCATAAACGCACATTATACACATCCACGACACCATCACAACATGTCTCACTCAAGTGGCGAAGGATTTCAATCGGTGTCAAACCACGCAAATGGAGAAAACAAATGATTATGTGCTGTTCTTGTAATGAAAACGTCGCCATTTTGAAGTATCAAAAACATGTCCTCCCTCTACATGCTGCCACTAGAGCTATGTGTGCTATACAGTGCTGCCATCTCTGTCACGCATTGACAACGAGTGCCCGCGTATTTTGAAATAAACCGCATGTTTCTATCTGTTTTCAGTCCTGGTAGGAAAAAAGAAAAAAGAAGAAAAAATCGGAGGTGTTATAACTTGAATTCACCTCGTATTATCAATCTATAATTCTATAATTCTGTTAAATATTGTAGCTATCTTGTAAAACTCATCCATAACCTCCATTAAGATAATTGTGAAAATTGGCGCACAAGTGAATAGAGAGCAAAATACTCGTACTATAATCTTCAAAATAGTTATATAAAGACTATCGCACTGTGCGAAAATAATTTGAAATATTTAATAATAAGGTTTTGGAATTGGGAAAGGCAAATCACCTTTCATTGAGAAGCTACTAGCTTCAGCCGTTTTGTTACCATCAGCTATTTTCCATTGTGTCAGCTAAAGAGCGGTAGGTTCGCGCGGCAGGTTATTGCACCGAGAAGCCACGTCAGGAAATTCCTACGCAGACTCTTCATCTCAGTCCATTACCAGGAGTGGTTTCTGCAAATGCAAACGTAGGAAAGCTGACGATACAATTGATTTATAAAAAGACAATTGGACAATTGGACTCTCTCTCGGTTTGGCTTCTCTGCTTCTCGCAACACGACGCGTGGGTGATGGTGATGAGTTAGAGGCTGTCGTAAAAGCGCCCTGAGCCAGAAACATCGAATACCAAGTTGCTTTTGCAACACTCTCCAAAGGTTAGATGAGTTAACTGCTCAAGTCTAGGCCTTGGGTTGTTTCTTTAGCCCCAGATAATAAAGATGTTATTAAGTTTAGCCCCACTGTTGGACGCATGTCTTTCTCATCCTCACTGGGGTGTGATAATACTATACTCATATTTAAATCATAATAAAGTGTTAGAAATTCAGGAAGATAGGTCACGACACGGGTGGTCGAGGTCGTCAAGGCGCGGTCTCCTGAGCGGGAGGTCTGGGGTTCGAATTGCGCCAGGACTGCCCTCCCTGACTGAGTTTTTTTTTTTTTCCAGGTTTATTTCAGTCCTCATAAATGACAAATGCCGGAGAGGAACTTTAAACTTAGACCTGGAATGTTTCCTTCCTTAAAAAAATCCTTTCCCAATTTACCATTTCATTTCGTGTATCACCAGTGTCCACCGCCTGTGATGTCTCAGTAGTAAAATCGGGCGTTAAACACTATTTAAGAAGAAGAAGAAGAAGAAGAAGAAGAAGAAGAAGAAAGGTTCACTAAATACTTCTTTTCTTTCCGAAGAACTTGAAAGCTACAGTTTTTTTTTTTCTAGGTTTGCATATACTTTTTAACGTAACGTCAGTTGTATGGCTATCTAGTGAGCAACCATATTCTTATTCGCCCACAAATAAGTTTCTTAGTGCAATTTGAGTTGAATTAATTATTTGAGATGAAATTAACAAAGTGGAGGATACTTAAAAAGGTACGGCGTTACAGAAATACATTTCTAAATTACGGGGACTCATAGAATTCTTGGAATGATGAAATAAATAAATTAGAATATCAATTTTAAATTAAGAAATTTTAAGCAAAGAAAGCAGATAAATAAATAATAGATAAGCCACAAATAAGGCAAATTGAGGAGAATTTTTTGTAATACAGTAATTTCTGATAAACCCGGTGAAATGTCGATTGGTGCTATAAACTCTAAGACAGAAACTACATGAATGGCAATATGTAGAAATTAAAATTTACTTTCTAGTTTCCCTTTATTTGTTCCTCAATGTTGCAGAATTTCTATAGGGCACCATTGAACATATTAGATTTATGGTCGATCTCACAATTTCATACAAAATAAGAATTTACTAATTAAGATATCAGTTAACTGAGGAAGTTAAGTCCCAATTACGTCTTTTGCATCTCTTCAAACTAAATATATATTAAATTATTTAATTAGGATTTAAATCATTACGGCCTTATGAATTATAGAAAATCCGTTATTTAAAAGGCGGTGGGCACAGTTAAGAATGCTCCATACACCATTTGTAAAATATCGCAGATCGCTACTCATTCGTTTTTCATGACAATTACACAGCAGAAATAGAAGTAAAGAAGAGAATTTAATGTGTAAGGGAGGAAGATGAGCTATAAGAGTACGCAATTAGTTAGGCTGTTGCTCTAAAACCCACCGAAATCACCTGATGGTACACATGTACTTTCTGTAATGTTAACTCGTAGTGTACATTCATGGAGAAATGACTTGATTCCTTAAACGAACAGAATGCGTTACTTTCAATTACATTTCATTTTGTATTGAGTGTTTGACAGTTCAGATAACCACGTTTCGGAATAAGGGTAGACATAACCTCATTAGTGTAACTTCACGTAACCTACAACATTAAGATACTGTTTTATGCAATATTTAGGGTGTAATAATAAGAAAATTTTGGCACTCTTCAAATATTATAAAAAATTCCCCCTGTTGAGAATTCTAGGTCATATTCTACAGAACTTAAAATATCTCATGTCGAAACTTACTCACCCGAAACCGTATTTGGAAATCATTTTCATCCATACTATTCAATAAATTTTGTCTTTCGGAAATTATCCTTGGCCTTCATGTAATATCGTGATCTTCAAATATGAATTCAATATCGCCTTGTCATGATAAAAAGTTTTCAGAATTAACTCGTTAAATGACCAAGTATATATACAACAATTAACTTAATTGGTATTTAATGACGGATTAGCATACAGTTGGTCAGATGCAACGCCTCAATTAAATGAGAATTAAATAAGAATTAAAGTTAATTGAGCTGGTGAGATCAACTCGCAATGTTCCATACGGTAGGTAAACATGCTATATTTGACAACGGTGACAAACTCACCGTTTCCCTAGTCTGGTCCAGCATCAAGCCAGCCTTCCACCAGGAGATTACTGCAGATGGTCTGGAACCGGTAGATTGGCAAGCTACTTCATATTCACTGGATGCACTCAGAGGCATGTTCTCGCCAAGCAACCGGACCTCCAATGGACGAACTGCAACAATATGTTATTATAAATAGTAGGAATGGTGATAGATTCCAAAAGCTTCAACATCCATAGCTAACTATAATGTCCATAAGCATGGTAGAGTTCATCCAACGAATGAATAAATGGGAGCTTTTTTTTTAAAGCTTGAGTTAAATGTAATCGGTAGTAATTAGAAACAACACAAACTCAAGCTAAATATGAATTTAGAGCAAAACGGAGATAGAGTAACAGAGAAAGAAAGTAGAAGCCAAAGGAAGGAAGAGTGGAAGAAATATGGAAATAGGAAAGAAAACGAAGGGGAAAGAGAAATAAAAATAAAAATAAAATGTTTAATTCATTTTCCTAGAAAAAACATCATTATTGTCCTCTTTCTAATTATGGACAGATTTCATAGAAAATAATACCTAATCATTGTGATCTGGCACAACTGAACCTACTTTAGATCCTGTGTAAATAAGTTACCAAGTGAAATATTCCCTGTCTTTTACTTTCATATTATATCGGATTTCGCTTCCTTCCATTCTTGGAAACTTGTAAACAGCATGGGAAATGGAGCTTTACATTACTGAAATTCATTTCAGAGCTCCACTTTTAGTATATGTGAATAAATCATAACTAAACTTAATATATTCGGACAATTGCCTTAAAACTGCATGCTTGAGAATGTGTTGGGCGAGAGCTAGTAAAAGATTTTATTTTTTAACGCGTGGAATACACAAGGGTTGGTCCAGATTGGTCTGGTCTTTTTTTTCCGTTGAGTTGAATGCACTTTGCCCAACGCGTCTGTCAATCCTGGAACACGTACTGGAAGAAATGTTTTGACATCTTCTTCAAAACCGCCTCAGCTTTTTTCACGATGGCCTCAGAAGTACCAAAACGCTCCCTTTCAACTCCTTTTCCTTTTTTCAGACAGAGAAAGGGATGAAAGTCACAGAGAGCTAAGTCTGGGGAGTATGGAGTATGGGGACACATTCAAGGTTCTCTACACATTTCCACTCGCACATCTTCTGTTTAGAAGGCAGTAATCTTGGGACCCATCTCGCACAAACGCGTTTCATGTTCAAGTGATCATGCAGATTCGAAAATTTTCTGCCTTGGGAAATGTGTAACACGTCTGCAAATGTCAGTTGTTATTCGTCGGTCTTCAAGAATAATGAAGCCAGGTATGTTAATCATGGTTTCGTTTACTGTTGTTATTGGAGCACCTGGGCCGACTGCTTTGTTGTTGAAATACGACCAACCTTAAATTCCTTGAACCATCGACGTGCTGTGGATTGTGGCAAAACATCATCACCATATGACTGCTGCAACAATCTGTAAGCTTCCATGCCGGCTTTATGCAAAACAAAGCAAAACTTCAACGCAGCATTGCTCTTCACGAACCAACTCCATTTTGTGTATAGGCGACTGGCGAACTGACGTAATTTACTCGTCCCCTCTGTACAGACGCATGCGCGAGCGAACTTCTTCTGTTTTTGTCCACCAGTCAGGGATTGATCCGTTTTCATCATGCAACACTGTTTCCACTGTTTCTTTGCTGTGCGATATAAAAAAATGTCTCTCAGTTTTGTTGATTTGTCCTCATTACTAGCTGGGAGGGGAGTGTGCATATATCGAAATGGAATGGTAGCGTGCCTTATGGCCACGAGTTAAACATAATATCATTAGGAAGGAAACTGGATAGCTTAGATTATTTCAGTAACTCAGCCTCGCTCAAGCGCAGGTCTTCCAGGGGCACCTACGGAAGGAAGATAGGCGGCCAGGACGCACGGGCGGTGCGGCATGGCGTAGACGGATTCCGTAGCATGTTTCCTAATTGAATATCCCGACACCAACGGAGGCCTTCCCCCCAATTTTTTTCCAAGTAGTTTGACTTTCTCAGAATATTCACTTCCATTCCAGACGCTGGAGTAGAGATATTTTCAAAGCACAAGTACTTTCACACCGCCCCAGCCCAACTCGCCTGTCACTTTCAAACCTGTAACAGAACTAACGGAGGAAAATGACAACTGGCATATAGGAATTAGGGGCTCCCCCTATTACCATCGAAATGGCTCCCGGTGCCGACCGATCTTTTGTACTAGAACGGTACTTAGAAGATATCCCGACCTACTGTTCGGATGTGGACAAGTATCGTTCATTGGTCGGTCGACCTAACCTCATGGTGATTTGATGTTCTCTGTCGATTCTATATCTTCAAATTTCCTTACCAGTCTCCACACCATTAACTCGTTGGGCGCATTCCATCTAACAAAAACGAAGTCTTCGAAAGATGTTTTTTCAGAATCTGTACGCGTTGATCCTTCGTGATTTCAACTTTATAGTTATTGCCTGAACCCCATAAAGTGAACTAATATGAAATTGATATACCAAATGGGCTTAATCTAGCACAGGCCTACTCATTCCTTAACCGAGGTTAACCGACCACTACCAGAGCATTTAGGGAGCTCACTACCCTCCCTGCAACTAGTAGCGCTTGAGACTTACCCTCCGCCAAAAAGATATACGCCAGAAGCACTGCCAAGTGGCAAAGTGGCACCGTTAATCGCGGGACCATTTGTTATGCAGAGACCAACCCATCGGGACATTCCTCGAAGGGAGGGGCTCAAATGTACAGCCCTGCGTACTTCTAGTAATGTCAGAAGTACCATGGGTGCTCAGGGTCTGCAGAGTTTGCACCGGAGTATCTGAAGGGCAAGGACCGGAGCCTTACGGGGACTATATGTGAACGTTCATAGAAAGTAAAGGAAAGATGCACATCCCAGTATTCACCTAAGCGACTAGGGGAAACCACGGAAAAAAAAAAAAAAACCCAAGGTATGCAAGGCCTACTCCAAGGGAGACTTCACGCATTCGAATCCCAACTGAGTACCAAATAATGATGATGATGATGATAATAATAATAATGACAACAACAACAATAAAGTTACTTCTTCGATTAACTTAATCATTGAATATTTGAACGAACAAACTTGGTGTTCTTAGAATGTAACAAAATCGTTAATATATCTAATCGTAAGTAAAAGTATAATACAATTCACACTGAAAACTTATAGTTAAAATGCTTACATGTATGCTAACATAATATCCGCGATGATAGCTTGCTTGATATAGTTTACAATTTCCAAGAACAAAATTATTCCTGTTCATATCTCTTATATATATATATATATATATATATATATATATATATACATGTATATATATGTAGATAAAGATAAAACACTGAGAAAGAGTCACACTTGAAATTGCTATATTTCGAACTACTGCGAGTTCTTCAATGGAAGAAGCTAGACAAGTGAAAGTGATGAAAGTAAATATTGAGTATCGAAGGTAACGTTATACAGAAACAGATGAAACTGGAAACGAGAGTGTGGTAAGAAAAAAAAAACTAATATGTATTTAAATCTTACATATTAGTTTTTTTCTTCCCACACTCTCATTTCTAGTTTCATCTGTTTCCATGTATAACGTTACCTTCGATACTCAATATTTACTTTTATCACTTTCACTTCTTGCCATTGAAGAACTCGCAGTAGTTCGAAATATAGCAATTTCAAGTGTTACTCTTTCTCAGTGTTTTATCTATATCTACTTTTGTTATTAGTGTTAATTTGTTATATTGTTAATATTGTTTCTTTATTTTTATTTTTCATATATATATATATATATATATATATATATATATATGTTAATATATAATTATTTTCCTTTTTGGGGGGGGATTATTTTGCCCGTCACTTCGTTAGATGATATATCGATTTCTTTTGGAAGCTTAGAATAAATATCTGTATTTCTCTCCATTACTCTCCCTCTTTCAACTGTTTGTTGAGTGACCGGAATTATTAGCCCATAATGAGCTTACTGTTTCGCTCATCTTTAACATATGTTACAATATTTAATAAAAATAAAACAATTCGACAAAGTATAAAACAAAATATTCTACGTAACAACTACGGAAGTACCTCGTTTCGTACAAGTCATACTCGTACAGTGTAAAGGGTCATTTTCTATAGTATTTAAGTGAATAGCTATTTCGAATTAAACGGTGCTGAGTAGCTTTAATGCCTGTTTCGAGACTATAATCATTTTTCATTGGTGCTAACTTCGTAGGGGTTTCTATATCAAAGCACCAATATTTCTAGATTCGCAATATTCTTACAGGAGTTCAAGACACCTTGAAAAAGTTGACATTGTAAAATTGAACAAAATTAATTAAATAATTAATTAATTCATTAACAGTACAAACGAAATGAACGACATTTAATCTGTAACATATGTTTTTGTTTCTAACCTACCCTCTTTATACTAACTTTGAAATTTACTAACATGAGGTAGGTCCTGGTGGTGTAGTGGTAACCATAGGCCTTCTAAACCCAAAATCGCGGGTTCAAATTGATTTTTTCGGGCTTAAAAATGCTCAGTATGGTTTCCTTCGGAAGGGAAGTAAAGCCGTGGGTCTCGTGTTGTACATTTACAGCACGAAAAAGAACCTCAAGCCTGAAAGAAGAGGCATCTGAGCAAAATTTGTCGGCCGTTTCACGTCCTGAATAGAATGGGACGCTGATGACCTGAGATGTTAAAGAGCGTCTGTAAATAAACTAAATCAATAATCAACAACTAACATGAGTGGCTAAGAGAAATTAAGTAAAAATTATTTCTATTGTGCACTCCTCAAAACTCACCTGCCTAATGTGCCAAACTGTTGCACCATCTATAATGATAAGGATAATGACCTTTTTGAAACGTAAATTGCTTCTCAGAATGCATAAATAATTTATGGAGGAAATTCGTGTATTATGGGAGAACGGGAATGAATGTTTGCATTGAATTCGAAATGATAACTGTGGATGATTGATTCTAATATATGTGAATAATTATTTACTGAGAAAAAGTGAAGCTTTTGGGCGCTGCAGTAAATTTTTTCTTCATATATTTTGGGCTGAATATCAGTCTAGTTGCATTGCTGACTGCTGGCCGACAGGTCTTGGGTTCGATCCCAGTAATATATTAGAAATTATCTAAGATAGGAGGCTTCACCCAGTCTCGTGAGCATAACTGGGGAGCTTCTGCATTTCCCTCTATGTCCCTTGTGTCCCTCTCTAGACAGCCGCGTGATGGCGACAGCATATCGACATCTTACCTAAGCATTAATGACATTTTTATACAATGAACAAAAATTTAATTAAATTTTCTAAATTTCCTCCCCTGCAATGCCGCCCTCTTCTGACGATGTCGTTAGCCGGAGGTAAAGGACGCAGCGGTCACTGCGGGAGGCTTAGGACCTCTGTGGGCTGTCGCGCCGAGAGGAGCACGTTCATAATGATTAGCTTGTTGATATCTAAATGTTGAAAAGAACATATTAACTAAAGAAATATTAAGCGTCTTTTACAACCAAAATATCTGTCGTTATAGCAAGGAATATTTATTAACATAAAAATGTAATACCAATTATTGCAATTGACAAGTCCAGATTGCAGGGACTCCCACTATGGCAACTTCATTGTTGTGACCAACAGTCCCCTTTGTATCAATAAGCGGTGGTAGGGAGTGAGGAAAGATGCAACTGTACAGGTTATCATACACCTGTAGGAGTCCCAGTTGGATTGCCTGGTTTCGGTTTGCAAATGCATAGCAAACATGGAGGCAATTCGGGAACCTGTCAAAAGTAGAGCAAACTACTAAGTTTCAATTTTTGACAGTGGATGGATATCAGCAAGTGAAATTCGTCTTTACATGAATGCGTATATGGTGAAAAATTTGCGCACAAATGCTTCGGATGGCATGTCAGCAAGCGATCGACCTTCCAGGCTCTGTGAAGAAGTAATCTTATATAAAAAAGTATGCAATGAGTTTCACGAATACTGTCTAAGGGGCCTAAAGAACGAGCGCATGGGTTTCTGATCAACACCTGTGCTGATGGGAGGAAGATAGTTGCAACTTTCTCCTGCGCATAGTGGCTTTACAATCCTGATCTATACCTTGCATTTGTTGAACTTCTCATGAAATTTCACTAGGGAAAATGCTTCCATAACGATAATGAAATCAAAACTGTGGTGTGGTTCACACAGCAACCACGATCCTTCTTTTCGGATGGTATCCAATGCTCGATGTAGCAGGAGATGCGTGCCATGTCCAAAGGGACTTCTGCTCCCAAGAGAATATCCCATTTTTATCCCTTTAATATTGTTGCTTATGTTTGTGTTTGGTTTTTAATTTGTTGTATTGTATGTATGACTTTAATTGTGATTGGGCTTACATCCAGTGGCTGTGAAGAATAATGAAAATACAATGTTTATTTACAGCAAAATATTTGAAAAAGAAACTAGTTAACTTAATTAAATACATGTTAACGCAGAGTTAAATAAACAATTTAATTTAAATCCAATTCATTTTACATATATTTACATTTCAGTTAACTAAAACAAGCCAATATAGCTAGCTACACACCAACCTAGTTAAATACGTGAAAGTAATTAAACACATGTTATTAATTAAGTACATTTCTTTCACTAAAACATGACAATGGAATTTAATACACACCAACGAAGCTAAATATGTCAAACTAAATAAATACATGTCAAAGTAATTTTACATATATGAACTTAATTAAGTACATTTCAGTCACTAAAACATGACAATCTCATTAAATACACAGCAACCATGTTA
This sequence comes from Metallyticus violacea, assembly GCA_030762175.1. Taxonomy (NCBI): domain Eukaryota; kingdom Metazoa; phylum Arthropoda; class Insecta; order Mantodea; family Metallyticidae; genus Metallyticus; species Metallyticus violacea. Next base: position 105,786,243 of record CM060835.1, on the reverse strand, counting down.
AATACGTCAAACTAATTAAATATGTGCCAACTTAATTTTATACATATTATTTTAATTAAATACAATTACAAAATTAATTCCTATATCAAATATAATTCAACATATTTAGGCCTATAATATATTCACTCTTAGAGTGATCCTAACGTCAACAAACAAACAATGTATTCTTCCGCAATTTGCGCCAAGCATACTGCGCATTTGTGAGGAACGATGTGGCGAGTATATGGCAAGAGCCCGGTAAATTCTGAGGTTAGGTTTACCACCTCCTTTATTGCGAGTGCTGGATACTTTTCCCAGAACTTTTAACACACCTTTAAAATAATTGTTTTCTTACCAATATTTAAAGACTTGGCCAGTTTATGCTATGTATAATAATATCTCTGTAGAAACAGCAACATTCCTTTGTGCCATTCATGATAATAGCGCAAACTGCTTGCACTTTGCCTTGTTTAAACAACCGCTGAATCAGGCGAACTGCATCTTGGGAGTTGTAGTACATTAATTTGCAATTTCGAAATTCGGCTTCATTAAGTCAGCATTATTTAAGTTCACTGTCATAAATATATTTTTTTGCATAGTAAGTGTTATTTATTACTGAGCCCATTCTCATATTTAGATTGCCAACATGGAACTACTTTTTTGCATGCATTGCCACTGCGTTGTACTTGATTGCATAATCATGCTAGTGAAGTTACGTCACATAACATTGTTTTGATCGGTATCACTCTAGGAAAAAATAAGATAGTAGATACAGGTTGGATAATATTATCAACAAGTTCAGCAGCAAAGCTTAGTCAATTAAATGCAATAAGCAGTTAAACAATATTTCAGGTAGTAAGGGAAACTTAAATTTAAAGGCTAATTACTTCATATCTACTAATTAAAATAAAATATTTTTACCCATAAAGGTTTACGTTACTTTTAAATATTATCACAGGACAAATTTCAAAGACAACTGCAGGTAATTCATTGCAGTTATTTATAGTTTTATGTATCCACATCAGCTCTCTGTGGCCTACAATTGCTTTTAAAACTATGATCGTTCCTACCATAGTATGTTGGTTTTTTATCTAGCAGTGATATCCCTGTATGCTTTTTGTTGTGCATACGCTTTGTGTAATCCGTTATCCTCGCCGTTTTAGATCTCTCTGCTAGCGATTCTCAACTTAATGCGTCGGTCCTGGTGGTGTAGTGGTAAGCATACTTGTCTTCTAAACCCAAGGTAGCGGCTTCAAACCCGGCCAGGATCGATGAATTTTTTCGGGAATAAAAATCCTAGGTATGACTTCATTCGGAAGAGAAGTAAAGCCGTAGGTCCCGTGTCGTACATTTTCAGCCGTTTCAAGCCCGGAATTGAATGGGACGCTGATGACCTGAGATGTTAAAGAGCGTCCATAAATAAAACGAATAAAAAAAAAAAAAGAAAGAAAGAAAGAAATAAAAGAAAAAGAAAAAAGAATAAACGTAATGCTTTGAAAATATCGTCTTTTTTATCTTTACGAGTTTTTCTGCATAACGTTAGATTTCTTCTAAAACATTTATTTGATATATTTTGTATGAATCCCAACAAGCTGCTCCATGCTCCATTAAGGGCCGAACTAATGATTAATGAGCTATTTTATTCCATTTTGGACTGATTTTTTACTATTCTCATAACAAAGTGTAACTCCAATATGTTTATTTTTTTTGGTAGCATTGTCAACTTGTTTGTCCCCTTGCTAGTTAAGAACTTAAGAAATATCATAAGCATTTATTTCAATTATCCTGGGAAATTTCTACATCATCGAGTTTATGTTTAAAATTAATTTATTCTCGATATTTACAAACTGTTATTGCCTTACTCTTAGAACCATTTATTTTCATCCTATGTTTGACTACCAAATTGGAAAAATTATTGAATTCGCTTTGTAATATGTTCATACTAGAATCGTCGTAATTTTCTATAAACAATGATCCTCGGAAAACAATCCTATTTTGGCATTATATTTAAGAAAAGATCTTTAACATAAATAATAAATAATAGTGACCCAAGAATGCTACCTACTCCTGATGCAAGTTCCTGATAACTGACATTTTCTAAACTATCCTAACTCTCTGAGTCCTCTTCTAATTTTTTTCCTAATTCAAAGTACACTGTTTTATATTTTTCTGGTCCACTTAATTTATCTACTAATAATTCATGCGACACTAAATCAAAAGTTTTCAAAAAATCAATTACTACTACATCAATCCTCTGTTCATCAAAGTCATGAACTAATGAAGTAATTTGGCAATACCGTGTTGACGATGGTACAACCAATCTTTATAATTTAGAACACTAAAAATATATTGACATATTAAATGTTCAGTAGCTTTACATACGAGATTTGTGAGACTAACTGGTCTGTACTTTTTAAAACTTTTTCGTTTATTTATTTACTTTGGCAAAAGTTATGGCTTTTGGTCATTCTCTTCCACCCTACAAGGCGAATAAAACGAGCGAAAATTCAGAGTATAATACATAGTTGCATAAAACACAGAAAAGAAACGAAATTAAATTTGCTGTTGATTTGATTCATTTAAGGACTATCTTTAACATCTTGGATAATCAGCGTCCATTCAATTCAGGGCGTGAAACGGTCGACAAATTTTGCTCCGATGCCTCTTTTTTCGGGTCGAGATTTTTTTAGTGCAGTAAATCTACGATACGAGACCCATGGCTTTACTTCACTCCCGAAGGAAGCCATACTTAAGGGTTTTACGCCCGGAAAAAATCCACCGATCCTGGCCTCGATCTTGAGTTGAGATCTTCTAGTTACCACTACTTCACCAGGACCAATAACCAAATAAAAGATGTATATATATATATATATATATATATATATAGAGAGAGAGAGAGAGAGAGAGAGAGAGAGAGAGAGAGAGTATGCAAATAAAACACATTTTCAATATGGTTAAATCTGATAAAAATGTATTAGAATTCCACTTGTTGTTTAATAGTTTTTCTCACGTAGAAGGCGGCAGGGAGGAGGGGATAAAGAAGAGACTAACTCTTGTGACTTCTAGAGTTGAAGGGATGGCAATTAAATCTAGGTTTAAATTGCTTTATTGTCTGTCGGTCTTGGTGATCTAGTGATAATCATACTTTCCTCCTAAACCCAAGATCGCGGGTTCAAACCCGGCCAGGTTGATGCATTTTTTCGGGCGTAAAAATCCTAAGTATGGCTTACTTCGGAAGGGAAGTAAAACCTTTCCGTGTCGTACATTTACGGCATATAAAAGAACCTCAAGCGTGAAAAAAAGACCTCTGAGCAAAATTTGTCGGCCATTTCACGCCCTGAATTGAATGGTACGTTAATGACCTGAACTATTATAGAGCGTCCGTAAATAAAACAAATCGTCAACTTTATTGTCTGACAACCTCTGACTTTAGGATGAACAGAGTTTCAGATTCTAGGAAGTGATATGTCGAATGAGATTGAGTAGAAATATGTTCGGTGACGAGGGACAAACAGTAATGTCATATTCCGGGTCTATTGTAGTGACAGATATACTACGAGTGGCGATATACTCAGAATTGAAAGTACGGAAGTATTGAATGGGAGCATAAGGAAATGGAAAGTCCTACGTTCTTTTATAGGTAGCCATGAAAGATGATTGCGCAGAGGAGTCACGTGATCAACTTTAAATATGTTGAAGACGAAATGAAAGCGTTATGATCTGTCGATCTGTTCAAAATTCCAAGAACAAGCCATGACAGTGAGGTATAACTTGAATAATTTATTTTTGAGATTGAAAGGTACATCTTTTGTATATGTTTAATGTGTGAATCAAAGGGAATATTTTATTGTATGTGTGGATTACCTGACTGTGCCATTCTAGATAAGAGTCTATATAAACGCCTAAGTTTTTTTTTCGTGCTAGTATAATTAATGGCATTGTTGTTTATCATGTCGAGCTGCGCATCGTTTGAGTTTATTTTACGTAGTGCACGTCTATGTACCATGACTATAGTAATCTGGGCTTTAATTGGATTCAATTTTAGCTCAAAGGGATGTATATATACACCTTAATTTATTGCAGTAGCGACGTCATGGACAGCCCGAGGAGCGGTGTGAAACTAGAGTTACAGGTAATAGGTTTATAGATGGTAATTGCAATGTTTCATCTTTTTAGCAATGACGTTAAAGAAAGGAAAAATAAAGCGGTTCAAGTGCTGAGCCTTGGTGAAACCCTAGGAGGGAAAACAACCATCAGCTAATCACATTGCTGACGCTCACTAAAATAGGATTCGAACCAGGTAGTAACACTGTTTGAGAAATTATAGTATTAAATTTGTACAGTAGGGGTTCATGGTCCATAGCTTTATTGAAACCTAGTAATAAGAGTAGAGTTAGTTTTTATTCGTCACATGTTACATTCAGTAATGTCATGGTAGTTTATATCCTGTTCTGAAACTTGCTTCATCGTTGTCAAAATGCAATGCGTCTGTCAGTTGTCAGTGTACAATGCATTTCAGTGATGTAGATAATTCAGGGAGGATGCTGTTATGCCTGAAATCATGTGGATATGTGGGTGCTTTATTCTTCGGTACAGAGCGGTTAAAGGCCAATTTTCATAATGCGGGGTAAGTACTAGTCATTAGTGAAACGTTAAGTTTGTCAGTTAGTGTTGGTAATATTACGTTAATAATTTTCTGCATGGAGCTTCATAATGTTAATTCCGTCTGGTTCTATCGCTTTGGTTGTGATTCTCTTTATGGTATTACATACGTCATCAGCTGAAATACACATGAAGAGATTCATCTGCAGGTAAAGCGAAATTTGTTAGCTCTTCAATTACCACTCTCTTGCTGGGTTATTTAGAGTCATTAGCTGTGTTGTTACAAAAGCTTCATTAAGAGCGCCAAGAGTGAATGGTGTGCTATCTACCCAAGTCTTGCTACCCTCTAGTCCGATTTTTCGTAGATCCTTCCACAGATGTGTTGCGTTTTAGTCGGCAGAGATAAGGAAGTGAAAGTGTCTAAATTTTGCATTTCGTTAAGTCTGGATAGTTGTATTCCTTAAATACTTAAAATCCTCAAAGTTAACGCCTGTTTTGTTGCGTTTGTTTTTACTGTATGCTGAGTATCGATATCATTAGACGTATGTCAGGTCTCATCTCTTTTCGGACGTCTTTCGTTTTCATGGGTGTATGTTTATCGAATAAAGTCAGAACGAATTCGTTAAATTATGAATTGTTTCGTCAACAGTGGGGTAGCAGCAGTAATAATAATAATAGTAATAATAATAATAATAATAATAATAATAATAATAATAATAATAATAATAATAATAATAATAATAATAATAATAATAATATGAAATACTCCATCCCGGTACCTTGTTTCCTACACCGGGATGTGTATTGCAAACTCTTATACTTTATTTCTAAATTACAAAATAACATTTATACATTATTATTTTTCAGATAATACTTATACCTAGGTTACAATTAGAAATTTACTAAAGTAATAAAAACAACAAATTTGATCAATAACAAAATTATATCTCCCTTCAACCACTTCCTAATCGCTGAAAATCTGCATTATTCAAGTAACTGGAAACCAGCTTCTATTTCTACTACTTTCACTTATTCTTTAACTCTAAATTTATAAACTACTATTTACCGGTATCCGGTAGAAACTGTACTGGTGACCAGAACAATTTTTACATACTTTTACTTTATTACTGTCTATATTTTTATAAAATTCTATTATATATCCATAGATCTTGTATATGTTTCTTTATTTTCCATATTATATCATGTCATCTTTCTATGTATAATCTTTATACTATATTCGTGTAAATTTATATCTTATATTAATCTATTTTACAACACGGATTATATTCTTTGTTTAAATATCTAATTGACATTTATCAATGCAGCATTTACCCTACCAGTTCATTATTTCAACATCATTAACAATAGTAATACTATTATCACAAATAATATTAGTTATAATTATATATAATTACTATAAAAAGTTTTATTGTATTTTTTTTCTTCTTTATCTTCATATTCTTCTTCTTCTTCTTCTTCTGCACTCTTTCATCATACCCTTTTCCACTATCACTTTGCCTTCCTGTCATTCCGTATACACATTACTGTTTTATGTCCTATTAATTTTTTCCCTTTCGTTACTCCACTACACTTTACAGTTCACTGTAGCATTTATTGTCCTTTATACTCACATTATTACAACTTTTAAAACTATTCTTACAATTTTCACCACTAACTTCATCCACATAACCCCTATCTACTATACTATTACACTCCAATATATTATACCCCTCTCAATCTTTACGATACTTCTCCTCCATTCTTTCTAAACAAGTTCTGTAACTCCCATCCTCTGCATCTTCACTAAGGTCCCCAACAACTCCTTCAGCTGCTGCTTCTCCTGCTGCCTCATTATATTCTTACCTCTTTCTCTTCTTCTCAGCATATCTTCTTTCTTCTAACTGTAGGTTTCTTTATTATGTAATTTCTTCTACCTCTCCTCCTCCATCTCCATCATCTCTCCTTTCTTCTTCGCCCTCTTCTCCTAACGTGATTCGAATCAAGTTTTCATTGTGATTTTGGGTGGTAAACTATTTTTCTAATTATCTATATTTAATATTCTTAACCTTTCCGGTTGGTCCTGGTGATGTGGTAACCATACTACTAGCCTTCTAAACCCAAGATCGTGGGTTCAAACCCGGCCAGGACCGATGGATTTTTTCGGGGGTAAAAATCCTAAGTATGGCTTCCTTCGGAAGGGACGTAAAGCCGTGGGTCCCGTGTCGTATATTTACGGCACGAAAAAGAACCTCAAGCCTGAAAAAATAGACCTCTGAGCAAAATTTGTCGGCCGTTTCACGCCCTGAATAGAATGGGATGCTGATGACCTCAGATGTTAAACAGCGTCCGTGAATAATAATAATAATAATAATAATAATAATAAAAAATAATCTTTCCGATCATCTAACTTCCAATTCTTCTTTCCTGCAATTGGAATCTCTTCTTGCTCTATTTTTCTTCCCATGCTATTTTACTTATTTTATGGGCTAGGGTGCCAAGATGTTCATATAATTCTTTGTTCCCTAAAATATATAATAGCAGGTAGTGTCCAGATTGAACTTCATGGCAATCAGAACAGTCTGGTCAATGCGTTTTATATCACGAAATGTTATGGTTTTGGCTTTAGCTTAAGCGAATACGCTAATTAAATGATATTGTGATGGGATATACCAGAAGTTGTAAGTTAAGATATTGTCTAGAGTATTGGTTACTATGAGGTAAAGTTGAGCTTCGTTAATCTGGGTACATGAGTGGATGCGTGGGATCGACATATCGCAAAAATGGAACGTGTTTATTAGTCTAGCAGAATTCGCCTGTGCTACACCGAGATTCGGGTTTAAGTCACCCATAATAATATATTATTCATAGTTAGGAAGAACATCGGCGATGACTGCCTCATTGAAAATAACATCGTTTATTTTGGGAGACTGGTAAACCACGAATACATGCCATTTGTGCAAAAAAAAAAAAAAAAAAAAAAAAAAAAGTTTTCTAGATAAATAACATTTTAGTTTTTCCAGAATATGCACTAGGCATAAATCGTTTTACCTATTATATAGGTGCAACTCCAACACCATCTCGTTTATTTTCGGAATCGTTTCTCAAACATTTATAGCCACTGAGATGAAGAATGGAGAAAGGACTTCAAGGTTTCAGCCAAGAATAAGATACCAGTGGTACATATGTCAGAAAGTAAGAACATTGATTGAAATTCATTAAGATGAGGAAGTAAACAATGTGTAATATTTTAAGGCAGGAAGAATGGTCAGAGAAAAAGGTTTTCAAAACGTGTACTTCCAGGGTTCGGGCTATTGTCATATTGTCAGGTGTACATGAGAATAAGATAACCACCCACTTCTGATTCGGAGTCCTTTGACTACTAATTGCCAATTTTTTTGAGTATTTTTAATGCCAGTTTTTACTGCTGGGGTACCATAGGCGGTAATTATCAACTTAATTTGATAAAACGAAACTAGAACAAAGTGGTGAAAAAATAGATAAATTAAAAATAACAAATGAAATTTAAGTAAACTAGATTGTAAAGAATAGTAACAAATGAAAGTAATATGGTAGTTAATGAAACAAAATATTTAAAGAAGCAGTATCAATATTCAATGTATTGTTAAGACCATATTTTATTACACATTGTTGTAGCAGGGGAAGCCCTCGAGCACTGTGATACCCCAGACTTTCAGTTGTCCCTTGTTATGAAAACCCTTTTTTCGTTTACAGTAACTTATAAACTTCACTATCACTGGCCGAGGTTTGTTGTCATTTATCTTTCTTCTCTGTGGCTCTTGTCTATGTCCTGAAGCTGCAGATTGCGCCGATTTTCGCCGTCATATCCTTGCAATTTTGTCCTTATCCTCCTCCGCCTCTTCTGGGACGCCGAAAATACGCAGACACTGACGTCGTTGATATTACTCCAGTGCATCAGTTTTCTGCATTAGTTTTTGTTCTATTTTTTGCATACTTTACCTGTAGTGCTTGTGGCTTTGATTTTGTTTATTTACGAACGCTCTTTAATGTCTTAGGTCATCAGCGTCCAATTCAATCCAGTGTGTGAAACGTTGATCAATTTTTCTCAGAGGCCTGTTCTTTCAGAACTTGAGGTACTTTTACATGCCGTAAATCTACGACACGGGATCCATGGCTTTACTTCCCTTCCGAAAGAAGCTAAATTTAGCATTACCTGTAGTGCCCTCTACATTTGATCAATAGCAGTAGTATTTTTTTAAATGGCCATCTTGAGCTCACTGACAATGCTGTTGCTGATTATATTGGAACGTCTATGCAATATGACCTTTTGCAGTACACGCCTTATAGAATCAAATGTTTCATAATTTTACATATGTCTAAACTGTACTTTTTAAAATCCTTTTTAATACAGCCCTTATGATAGGGAATAAGATAGCGGACTTGCAGTCTTCCGGTAGGCTAAATTTACTTAGAGATATATTGAATAAGCGAATAAGGTACGAAATGATCATCTCCCCTCCTAGTTTCAGGACTTCCACAGGCCGCTGACTTCAGATTTTTTAGCTTTTACTTTTTTCTAACTCTTTTTACTGATGTTTGAAAAGTTATATATATATATATATATATATTTTTTTTTTCTTCTGTCAGTGTAACTATTATTATTGATATTTTTATTATTGTCATCATTATTTTTGTTAAATAGCGAAACAAAACAAGAATGTAATAAATCAGGGGTTTCTTTGTCCTCTATTAATTTTTCCCCCTGCTTTCATCACTTAACATTCTAATTTTCTCGCTATTTCCTCTTCTCGTTTGTACATAGTTATAAACCTAGTCCAATTTTAATTGCCATCTACTTTTAGTATTTATTTCGGGAAATGGTTTATGTGCTTTATTGATTTATTTTTTCACACCCCACTTCTTTAGTCAATTCAATACATATTTCACTGAATGCTTAGTGCCTCTATTTACGTTTATCATCTTGTATTGCTAGCATTTTTTCTTTAACAAGAAAATGTGCTGAGTTTCTGGATTGGAGTTATTTTCTATTCTTTTACGACGAAAACATTTCATTAGAACCTAAAAAATTATCCCCTAAATTTATTTATTTCAAACTTCCTTGATAAATCCATCAATCTTTCATTTTTTTTTTTATAATAAAACCCTTGTAGTACCTCAACACCAATTTTGTCGGAATTCCAAACTACTAAGGGATTTGCCTTTGGTAATTTTCCCAACTGAATTCCAACAGAACGCTATTATGATCGCCATTTTTCTGTAGCACTTCGCAGGTGATGAAAAATGACTCGGATCTGACTAGATATATATAAATAGCTAGAAAAGCAGAAAAGGATAAACCACTAAGGAAAAATCACAGATTAGTAAACGCTATATTTCTAATTGCTTGAGTTCTCCGACTTTTTCTTAGTGTTTTATTCTTTTCTGATTTTCTAGTTATTGTTATTTTAATTACAATGTTAATAATGTTATATTATTTTTCATTTATACTGTTTGCACCTCTGGTGTTGCTTTTAATTTGACTTATTAATTTAAATTTGCTTTTGCGTATAATGCTTTTGCCTTCTTTACTATTTATCTATTATTCTTTTAATTTTATTTCTTACTTTATCTGTGTTTTTAATAAGCTTCATTATTATTACTAAGCTATTGTTATTTATTGCTTCTTTTACTCTAAGGTAATGTTATGACTTGTCTTTTTGCCATAGAAGAACTCGAGCAGTTCGAAATACAACAATTAATAATCTGTGTCTTTTACTAAATGTTTTATCTGTTTCTGCTTTTCCAGTTATTGTTATTTTAGTTAAATTTTTAATAATGTTACTTATTTATATTATATATATCTAGCATGTTATACCTGGTTAAATCAATTAATCCAAATCAGTTCATTTATTGTTTGAAGTTCGGAATTGGTGTCCGACAGCCCGTTCCAATGTACCATAGTAAGACATAAATATCAGGAAATTATAATGTTATGTTCATGTGCTGTTGAAAATTTTCTTTTAATTTGTGTAGAATTAAATAATTGGATGCCTATGCGATCTGTAATGCTGATATATCAAGTGTTTCCTCCTCTATTTTTGTCAGCACAAATAACATTTCAACTTCATTATGTAGCCATAAGAGATTGCTGTTTAATCTTATCTTACAGCAAGCAAATAAGCCCACAATTTACTTCCAAAAATTCTGAAGTTTGATCCAAACATTTCCGCATTGCTTGTATTGTCCCGGAGGCATGATTATGTGCCGATTATTACATCGGTATTGTGCACTACAATTAAATTTAAAAAATCAATTAATTTATTCAATATACTACAGCAATTACCTTCAGCAATCTGACGACGCCAATCCTTACCTGACTAATCTAAAAGGGCCCTGTTTTATCAATCTCCTCGATGCTGTGATGTCACGCCTGTCCCCCTCTGCCGCTGATGAATGATGCAAAAAGAGCGATTCCAGAGCCGTGACGCCCCTCTTGTTGAGATGGACACAATCTCTTCCCAAGTCCTTGTCTTACAACTTGGGTGTACATAAAATGTCCCCAGTCGATCTGTCGCCCAAGCGAAGGAGTCGTTAGTCTTCATGTTGGGTAATGAGTTGATACGTTTCTGTTGATCGCTCCTCGTGGTGTGCCTGACTGCAGCTCTACTTCGCCTTACATAAGATGTAAAACTGTGGGGTCGCAGACTATTAGCCAGATAGTTGATTTGTCTACTGATAAACGCGTCTGCGTATTTTGTATATCTCATAGGTTATTTTACTGCTCCCGGTGCACAATTCTCCTTATAGCTTTCATTGCCCTTGAGGCTGCCCCCCTCATATTTAATTAAGAGTAATTATAGCAAATAGTTTTATGTAACCTCGTTATAACCATGAGTGTAATGTCATTTTCCTGTACAAGTGTTCAGTTATTATGTGTAAAATGTTATTTTCTCGCAAGTGTGCAGAAAGCTACCCCAACCATAAAATCTGACCTTGGAATTTCTGTAGTCTGTTGTAACGCAATATTTGTACAAAATCATTGAACAAGATGTTTATTTCTGTTCTGTTAGAGAATTTATTAAGCAGGATAGGCACCATAAAACTTTTTGGCGAATGCAGGGGTGAAAAGACAGACCAATAACCTCTTTAAGGGAAGAAGCCAACCGATACATGGAAAACGTCACGTAGTTTATTTAGTTTGCAACTTTGAGACCCGCAGTCAGTTTTGCAAGAGTATTCAACGGGGCAATATCAGTGGAAGGGCTTTCTCAACTCCGTTCAATTAGTGGAAAGCGGTAGAGAGTATTGGGAGAATTAAGTGGACGAGCTTTATTAGTTAAGTGCAATAGTGCAATAGTTTATGTACAATAGTGTATGAGCAATAAATTGTGTCATCTTCCTTAACAAAAAATTATTAATCTCCAAGACTCCTTCCCCTATGGTCACTGACCATAAAAATATCCAGTAGCAGAGTCTCAACTGCCGTGGAAAATATAAGTCAGCGAAAACCATCGTCAAAGAGTAAGAAAGAATTAGTTACCCCTGAGATTATAGATCCAAAACCTATCAAATCAACTTTCCTTTTCCCAAAATCTTTCCCTCCATCCATTACATATTTAATTAAACATGCGCTTTCTTTTTTGAAAACCGCTGCAACCTGGACATGCCTTTGTTAAGTGAAAATCAAGAATTTCATAGCAATTAGGGAAGTAGTTACCATTAGCACCAAGGCATACCTTCATGTTACGGAAGATGTTCAGCAACCATCAGGGTACACAAACTCATTTATCAACTGTTTTCTGGCAGTATCACGAGATTTTGTAGCTTGTTACAACGCACTTTATATCAGTATCCCTAATATGATGAACATTGGTGAAGTAGCGTCAGACGAGTCGTAAAGTTCTTTAGAAATGACATGATAACAATTTCAAATCTTATGACGAGGTTACCAAACTTTTCACCAGATGTTGTATTGAATTTTTTCCCGGTGATTTCTGAATCCCTGTTTGTGAACAAATTTTTTTCGGTGAAATTGTTCAGTTTGCATGAACAATGAACACACGCTATTCTATTTATGTGGCTCATGATGTACTTGGATGCTGTATTGCACCGAACCTAATGACTAATCAAAATTCCATAATAACAGAAAAAGTACACGTGTGAAACAACTCTAAGGACAGAGAACACGTAATCGGTCTTCAAGAGCATGGACGACAGAGGACTACAGGGCAATGTCGCCACTCGTTCTTTCCATTTTACAAACTTTTTACTGAATTATGTGAATAACTCTGAAAGACTAAAGGAAAATTAAGGGCGGGGAGTGAGTAAAGCACTGAGTATATTAATAAGCTTACCTATGTAATTTCGCATATTGTATTTTTCCCCAGTGAACAAGGCCAAAATTACAGAAGAGTAGCACCGAAACAAAGAAATTTGGCCCAAAACGAAATATTCTAATTAACCGCCTATTCTTTGTCACACTTGAGTAAAAGTGGCAATGACTCATCAGTAATCAGTAGCTGTGTTGCAGAACGTAAAGCAGCTTGCAAGTTATTGCCTTCAGAGGAGAAATGTGTTTATTTTCAGTACGACACTTTTCTGTTTTATTGCATTTTATGGCTTTCCAACGAAATTCATTACTTTATGCTCTTCGCGAATCATTTGCTAGCACGCTTGAAATCCACAAGGAATTTAGCAACAGTTGTCGGGTTAGATGTTAAGAAAAATCGAAAATGTGTGGTAAGTTTGTGGTGTGAATTTAATTTTGCCAAAATAGAAAAGTTTGTGCTTTTCACTTTGTTGCTTTATAAATACAATATAATATTAAATGGAAAGACATCAACAGTTTTTCAGATTTAAATTTTAGCTAAAATTAGAATAACTAAATGCTATAGCTACTTTAATTACTTTAAAATAAAATTAGTATACTTCTATAACGCCATTAATTCCCTTGAAAACAAAATTTCCCTAAGGTATACCAAAGGTTTGATTATAATTTTAATACCCATTTTTTAATTTTGAATGATTATTTTGTGAGATTATTTCTATTCGCAGCGCAGTGGCCATTTAGTTACTAGGAGGTAGATAGTAAACTGGAAAAGCTGCAGAGACCGCCGTTGAAACGGGAACAAATTCTACCACCAGACTGCAATAGCAACCATCATATAAACGGACTGGACTTAACATGTTTCCGCTTGATGGATGCCAACAGCTAGTAATAATAAAATAAAATTAGTTGCATTTATTTTGAACTGCCAACGCTCCATATGCATGAGCGGTTTAGCGAGGATTTGTGTTCCTTGTTGTCACTTCAGATTTGGTTTTGATAATATATATAGTTGGTTTATCTTGTGGCTCTATCTGAAGAACATCTAATTTGTTTAAACTATTATATTAATGTGTATGAGTCATTTATGTGTTTTTCTTTATTACCAAGTATCCCAGATCAATACACTTTATATATACACTCTGCCCCCCCCCCCCAAAAAAAAACGAACACTTTTATATTTGCGTGTACATTGCATAAAATATTAAGGTAGGCATTTGTTGTCATGGACATACTGGTACATGGGCTATCTTGAATATTTTTGTTTAATAAACAAGTCATTGTATCCAAATATTCCAATTATATATACAAAGTCTCAGATATAGCAACTTTGTCTTAACCATTTTGTGCTTCATCATTTCTTTATTTTTAAATGTTGTAAATGTAAGTAGGGTTGTCACATTTCACCTTAAAAATTCGACCTGAAGATGTGGCTAGAGCTGTAGACCTGAACGATGATGGACGCAGTGCAGGTTACATTGGAAATGTAATGAATATGACTAGAAGTACAATCCACGATGCCTTAAAATAGTTTAGAGTGACCCTGGAATATACCAGAAGACCAGGTTTGGGTCGTCCGAGAGCTACAAATCAAAATGAAGACATGTACATGGTGTTGACTGTTCTTAAGGAGCGCAATTTGCCAGCTATATGGCTGTAGACCGGCAATTTGTTAACTGACATGGACGACCGATTTTGGCCAAAAATGGTAGAAGAAGGTTCAAAGCAAGTGAACTGATATCAAGTATACTTACAATTGGTTCCAATTTGCTCAGAATGCACAGAGTCGAACAATTGCATTTTGCAAATAATCATAGGGATTGGAGAAATGAACAGTAGAGTTATGTTCTGTTCACAGACGAGTCCTGTTTCAACCTTCACTCGCCTGATGGACATGAAAGAGCTTGCAGAAGGAGGGGACAACGATTTGCACAATACTGCATTTTCGAAAAGTTACCATTTGGAGGTGGTGTAGTGATGGTTTGGGCAGAGTGTCTATGGATGCTCATACTGAGTTAATTTTAGTAGAAAATGGAAGTCTAGCAGCTGATAGATACATAACTGAATGTTTGGTTAATCATGTTTACCATTTGGACCATTTACGGGCGATAATTTTCTTATATTGCATTACAATCATGCCCGAATATTGCCCACGTGGTCAGAGATTATGTCTAAAAATTGTCAATCCGCATTTTACCATGGCCAGCAAGGAGTCCTGTGAATCCGCTTGAACACGTGTGGGATACGTTGGAACGGGTTGGCCCTGGTGATCTAGTGGTAACTGTACTGGCCCCCTAAATCCAAGATCAAGGGGGTAAATCTCCGGCAGGGTCGATGGATTTTTCGGGCGTAAAAATCCTTTATTTCCTTCGGAAAGGAAGTAAAGCAGTGGATCCCGTGTCGTAGATTTACGGCACGAAAAAGTGCTTCCTGAAAGAAGAGGCCTTTGAGTAAAATCTATCGGACGTTTCACGCCCTGAATTGAATGGGACACTGATGACCTGTGATGTTAAAGAGCGTTCTTAAATAAACCAACCAACAACGCTGGAATGGCGTCTTAAGATAAGAATGTAGCTGTCAGATACTTTACAGAAGTTGATGCGAGCACATCTTGAAGAATGGGAGCATATTCCTCAAAAAGCCATTCCTAACCTGATCGAAAGCATGCCAAGACGTATAAATACAGTTATTCAAGCCAGAAATGGGTGAGGCCCATTATTAAAACGCCATTTTAATGTTTCAAGCCGAACATGTACTCACCGAAAAACGTACTCACAGTTAAAAAAAAAAAAAAAAAAAAAAAAAAAAAAAACTTTTCATTGTTTTACATATTTCTTAATTGTTTTAACCAGAGGCAAGCATCTGTTTCTATTGGTATAATTTAAGGTGCTTAATAAAACAATATTTTGTCAAAATGGGATTTTTTTTTCATTTTAAAATAATAAGAACACAATATAAGAATTAAGAACAAAATGTAATCAAATATAAAAGTATTCTTTTTTTTTTTTCTTTTTTTGTTCTTGAGAGCAGTATATACACATATATACATATTACTATTTCTGTTGTGGGAAAGACTAGGCAAACATGTCGATTTTATGAAGAACGTTTCCCCGAACGTAGATGGTATGGACCGGAAAACATTTGAACGCATCCATCGTCACTTGTGTGACCACCGAAGCTTCGCGCCTGCAGCTGCCGACAGAGAACGGCTACGAAGCAAACCTGACGAGGAGATAGTTATCCTCGATATTGTGTATCAGAACAGTGAAATCAGCATCAGACGGTTAGCACTACAGATGGACGTTCCTCACATGATTGTCTGGAGCCGGATGACGGATCCATACCACCTGCAACGTGTACAGAACTTACAGGATTTCCGTCACGATACGCTTTGTTAATGGTTGCAACAGCAGTGCGCTTTTAATCCACATTTCGTGTTTTATTCAGGATAGGCACGATTCACCAGAGAAGGAATTCAGAATTTTCATAATCGGCACGTGTGGACTGACGCAAATTCCCATGAAACAATTGAAAGTTCTCACCATCAACATTTGGCGTAAACTTATGGTGTCGATGGTTGGTAACTGTTTGTTGGGACCCTACGCACTTCCAAACAAACTTACAGTAGCGAGGTACGATGATTCTTACGCGCCTGCGCTGATGAAAGATGTACCACTTGCTATTCGCCAAACGATATACTTCATACATGATGGTGCTCCCCCACATTACAGTGTGGATGTATGTAAATATCTTAATCCATCATTCCCTTATCAATGGATAGGGCGAGGTGGATCAATTTCTTGGTCTCCACGCTCACCAGATCTCAACCCACTGGACTTCTACTTGTGGGGACACTTAAAGTCGCTTGTGTATTCGACTCCTGTGAACGATATAAAAACTTTCCATCTGCGAATTGAGCAACACTGTCGGACAAAACGTGCTACGCCAGGATTTGGGAGCATGTCCGGTTGTCAGTCAACGAACTGCAGCCTGTATTCATGCAGAAGTGGACGTTTCGAACGGTTTCTATATACAAATGTATACACACTGTTCATCCTTATAACCTCTATAACGCGACAACCAGGTATTTCCGGACCTATGATAGTAGAAGATTTTTTTCTTCTCTATAATATATGAGGAAGCCATGCCTGCAGTTTGACCTGCTATATCCTGTGTATATAATCACACAAACGCAGTAATTTTAGATGAGTTGCTCATATTCACCCATAAACATAAAACAAACCGGTTTGCCATGTTCTTTTACCTAAAGAAGAGCAAACTGGGTAGAAATATTGTGTAAATTTGTGTAATTTGTTTACTTTATTATATCGTTGAACGTCTTAGTATATTCTTAAACTAAGAATTTTAAATTTTCTGAATAAATCAGAGCTTTGGAACGAAGGGCAAATGTTTTAAATTTAGGGCGTTGACAAGGATATGAGCCTGCGTGGGAACGAGGTAAGTTGGAAGGAAATAGGTTGCGACGAAATATACTTTTAAGTTTAGGGAGTGTCCTAAAAGTAAGTTGCAGTAGAACTTTAGAAAATTAATTTAAAAATGAAAGCATTAATAAAGTACTGTAATATCTTTCAAAATAGATCTGATGGTCTCAGTTACAGGCATGTAATTAGTAACAAGGTTACTAATGCAGTTAATGCAGTTCTTATTGGAATTTTTAGATTTGGATTGGAATTTGTGTTGCGCTGGAATAATACCGGAATCTAAAAGATAGGAAAGATATTTTTATGCTGGAACTTATAAGGAAGGTTTCTAATATAGATGTCAAGAGATGAAAAGTTGTTACAAAGAAAGTGGCCATGGATTGAAAGAGAAATGGAATAGATCTTTTGGTATGCAGAGTATGACAGCTTTCAAAATGAAGATACTGTTGTAAAGAGCCATTACAAAAGAGATATCAATATCTAGGAAAGTAACAGCAATGGAGGAGACAGAAGAAGTAAACTAAACTGAAAATTTGGAGTTAAGATTGATAAGGAACTGATCGAGAGATTCTGAACCAAAGCATGAATATATCATCATTATATCTCAACCATAATAACGGCACCAAAGATTCTGACTTAAGAAATTCCTCCTCTAAGCGAGCAACAAAAGGATTAGATAAGGCGTGTCATTCTGGTTCCCATTGCATTGCCTTTAATTTGTAGATAATATTTATTACCGAAACTAACGCATTGCGAGTGAGAACCATACAAGGAAGCTGACAAATGAAAATTGTGGATGGGGTATGAGAAGAAATACTCGAGAGTGCAAGAAATGTCTAATAGGTGCTAATGTTAGTATAAAGTGAAGTCACGTGATAGTGACCAGAAATATATTAGAATGTACCAAAGGGTCAACTTTCTTAAGCAAAATTAAAAAGCAGTATGAATATTTGATATAGGATGGCCTAAACGTAACAAATTGCTCTAACAAAAATCTACTAGGGCAGAAATGCTTTTAGTGGGGGAATTGAAACTGGCTACTATTTGGGACCTGGACAGTTCTTTTGTGAATTTTAGGGAGAAAATATATTGGTGCGAGTATGAGGGGCATTAGGAGTAAGTAGAGTGATATCTTGCGGACTAGGTCTTTCTGCAGTAGCAGAAGAAGCGACAAACGAAGCTAATCTTGATTAAAATTGACTGAAAAGTCAGAAGAGTCAGTTCAAAACAATTTACTAAGTTCACTCGTAAATAGAGAAATGACAGTTCATATACCGAGGGTTCAAAAAATCTATACACACTTTCACAGTAGATATCTATAAAGTATATTTCAAAATTGAACCGAAAAACAACAGTAATGTGTAGTATGATGTTCTGTAAATAGATGTGACATCCATTACATTATGTTAACGTTGCTACAACAAAATGGAGCCAAGATTATCGTTTGAAGCTGAAAGTAATTTGGAAGTATACAAGGCACTAGATAGGACGAAGAGATCCGAATGAGTTTCCACCTCGTTCTCTGGATCTAACTTCGTAGGACTTGTACCTATGGGGAAGTCTTAAGGTTGTTATATAGAAAACCAGCTACACTGGCAGCTCTTCGGGAAGAAATTGAAACGGCATGTGCTGCAATCGCTGAGGACACTTTCGCAAACGTTGCTCAATCAATAGTTCAACGTACTTAGAAGTGTATCGACGCCGATGGTGGGCATTTTGAGCAACTGTTGTAACTGTAAAAGTCTAAGATGATTAGTGCTCATCATTTTCTGTTTGTGTGAATTCAGTTTTGATATGTTAACACAACCTTTTCTTTGCTTGAAGTGTGTATACATTTGGACATCCTCTATGTATGTATGTGTATATAAATTATTTCTCTTGTTGCTTGTTTAAGCTATTTCCACACATTACGTTACCTTCGAAATTCAATATTTATTTTTACTATCTTCACTTGTCTCCTACCCTTTGAAGAACTAGTTCGAAACAAAGCGAAAATTATGTGAATATTTTAAGTATTTTTTTATCCATTTCTGCTTCTTTAGTTCTTTTTATTTTAGTTACTTTATTCAGTGTTACTTTTTTACATTTATAAATGAAAATGTATATAGTTGTTAATGTGACTGTTTTACTGTAAGGATGTATAATAGTAGAGTGGTTAGTGGTAATAAAATAACTGAAAGAAAAGATGAAATTAACTCGTAATTAATTAGGTAATAGAAGAACCCCCTCAAGGTCAGCAAATTCAATTGCTTACAGCAACTAATGGAACAAACTGAAAAAAATTAACAAATAATATAAATAATCGATTATTTTTCAAACATGGTATACATTTATTGTATACAAAAGAAGGCATTTCAGTTCATGGTCTGTGTGTTATCGTAAATGATTTTATAGTGTCCATCGTTTACTGTTCCATTTTGTTAAAAGCTGTCCAGTGCTAGTTTACAAAGCTGGCGATTTTGACTGCTAAGAAGATTAACGTATAGCAAGCGAATGGAAACAGTAATGGTTTAAAAAAGAAGAACATACGCAAGCAGACATTCATGCACATACATGAACATACTCGTACACGCTGCCCTGAGAAATTGCACGCTCTGACACTGATTAGCAACATAAAGCTGGAAAATACTTGCTACAAAGCTACACAGGCTCGCTGCAGCATACAGCAACCTGGATCGGCTCCAATTTCGTCACAACCATTGTGTTAAAAAACCCAGCTTAAGCTTAAAAGCAAAAGAGTTTTAAGCGGTTTTCAACGATAAGGAAATCGCTTTGAAAAAATAACTCCATATGTATTCAAGTATGTATGTTAATAAGTGAGAGAGAAGGGGCAAGAGAGATTGTTAGAGTTGAGTATACAGACTATGGAAAATAATACGAGACTTACTGGTCTCAGCGAGCCTATAATCCTCCCAGAGGCAAAGAAAATTTCTGGTAAATGTGTAAATAATAAATAAAAGGCATTTCCATTTAAGAATTAGCAAACCTCAATGGAATATTTGTAACACTTCATAAACATGTAATTAAATTTTTTTCGTAAATAAAAAAACTTTTAGTTAATTATTACCAGCTCTTTCTAAGCACACAGAAAGGGTTCATCTCCTGTAAATGACATGCGAAGTTAAAATGTAGTTTGAATAAAACTGAGGGATTTCCAAATTGAAGGCTTTGAGCTATAGGAGAAAGCAATCTCCATTTTTTAACAAATGATCATGTCAATTTTATTTTGAAACATTTGCTCTTTAATAGAGATAACATATGTGACAAAACTTTACTTGCATTTAAGGGTATGTTTAAGAAGTTAATGTCCTTACAGGCTACCTTATTTCTAGTTCCATTTCCTAATTATATTGTATTCCTTATTTTGCTGGCGGTCCTGGTGGTGTAGTGGCAGCTATACTTACCTTCTAAACCAAAGATCGCGGGTTCAAACCCGGCCAGGATCGATGGATTTTTTTCGGGCGTAAAAACCTAAGTATGGCTTCCTTCGAAAGGGAAGTAAAACCGTGGGTCCCGTGTCTTACATTTACGGCACGAAAAAGAACTTCAAGCCTGAAAGAAGGGGCCTCTGAGCAAAAAATCTGTCGGCCGTTTCACGCCCTGAATTGAATGGGACACTGATGACCTGAGTTGTTAAAGAGCATCCATAAATCAAATCAAATAATAATAAAAAAAAAAACATTATTTTGCTGTCCCTTTTGGTCGCATACGTCGTTGATATGGTTTATTTACGGACGCTCTTTAACATCTCAGATCATCAGCCTCTCAATCAATTCTGACACGACAAATTTTGCTCAGAGGTCTCTTCTTTCAGCCTTGAGGTTCTTTAACATGCCCTAAATCTACGACATGAGACCCATGGCTTTACTTCCCTTCCGAAGGAAGTCATACTTAGGATTTTACGCTCGAAGAAATTCATTAATCCTGGCCGGAATTGAACCCGTGATCTTGGGTTTAGGAAGCAAGTATGGTTATCACTACACCACCAAGACCGATAAATGGACGCATACGAGTAGTAATAGTAGGTACATGTAGTATTCTGAAACTTGAAAGAAATAAGTATTTCAGTGAAATTTATTATAGAAACTTATTTTATATATATTATATTTATTTTAATTTTGCGAACATCATGTATGGTTAAGTATCTCATCTTTTATTTGATAAGAAAATAAGGTAAGAGATTAATATAATTATGATACACCGATTATTCTTTCTTTCATTATTTGAACAGTGCCATTTTACTACAGGCAGTGCATTTTGATGGCACACGAGATGAAATTATAAATTGAGAAAAACTATTTTTTTGAGGAAGGAAGCATACCAGGCCTAAGTTTCAGGTACTTTCCTAGCATTTGCCGTTTATGAGGACTGAGGAAAACCAAAAAGTCAGAGAGGACGATACCAGCAGAATTGTACCCCAGACCTCCTGCTCATTAGTTCATGCCTTAACGACCTCGGCCACCTGTGTCAGTAACGCGTACTGATTATTAAAATTAACGAGTTAATACACGCTAAGCTATAAAACACCCTGTAAATTTACAATATACATGCAATCATGTGGAGATGAGATATTATTGATTCTCTTTGCAGCCTTTACACTGTTAAACTAGTTTTATATAAATATAATAAATACTTTTTTATAATTTAAGTAACAGTTATTCATTATATTGACACTTCTTCAAAGACAAAGTAAGATTTTGTGATAGAATAGTTTGTTTCATATCTTATGTTAACAATGAATATCTCCGCAATGAATTCTATAATATTGACAGCACGAACAAAATAATAAAAATATTAGCTTTTTACTACACATCTTAAATGGAAAAAATATTTTAAATATTTTACTAGTACAGGCTTACACATTTCACAATAAAACACAGCTGATATTGAGTTTTATTAAAATTAGAAGCGTGTAATGCTTAGAGCAAGGATTGTTAAATTAATTTAAATGGTCATTAAAATAAAAATAATCATATAACATATAAAAACTGTGGCAGACATAATTAATTTTTATTCAATTTCAGATGTTATTCCATGATAGGGTAAATCTGCATATTTTATTTTCGAATAAATATTGAACGCTCTTACACAGATGCTTTTACTGTAGACCCACCCAAAATGATAATTATTTATTTGGATGCGCGATTCTGAAGTTTAATCTTATAAGAAATAAATGGTGTTTTTAAATCAATCTAGTGTAATTTGTACTGATTGCAACCATTTTAATTGCTTTAATAAAACGTGAAACTATATCTACGCTTATATGAGACTAAATAAACTTCAAATAGAATTTTTATGGTGGCTTATTTTCAAAACAATGGAAAGTATCGAACTTCACAAATCTTCCAACCCGTTAGTGTGTAAACAATATTTTTCTTAAAGTTTGATAATTATATTAACAGTCGTAGAAGCTCACTCCACTACTTCTGGAGCATGAGTACAATATTTTAACAACCAACTTCTTTCAGCTTTTACCACATTTCCTAAATGTCTTCTCGCTTATGTAGGCAATTACTTCTCCGCATTTTTTAAAATTGTATCTTCCCTTCACAATCCTTTATCTTTTTAACTTTCTAAATAATTACTGTGTTCTATTTAGAATGTTTGGATAAAGTTAGGTATTATTTAGAGTATTAACGAACTACACTGAAAACTTTTGAGACTTTAGAGGAATTTATGACCAGCAGTTTTGCGATAGGGAATTTATGGGTCCGGAGGAAAAAAAAATAGAAAAAAAAAGTTATATGTTGAAACAGCACTTAAGGGCCATCCCCACGGATATGCAAATATAATATAACATGCATTTGTAAACCTAATCATAATATTATAGTAATGTAGATATCATGTATATATGTGTACAATATGATAAACTTAAACATGTGATCTGTATGTCGACAAAAGAGAAAGTGATGATTTTTGTTTATGGTAACTGGGAAAGCCAAAGAGGCCATAAAACTATACAAAAAGGCAAGAGTAAACCCGAGGGTCGAGTGTGACGCCAGTTTAAAAGGACTGCCGTTGGAGGGTTAATAAACCCAAGGACCTTTAAATTCGTTAGAGCCTTGAACCCACAGACGGTTGTACAGTTAGCGTTTAAACTAGCCAATGTCAATGAGAGTTTTAAACTTTCAAATAATAACGAATGGCCATCTGGCAGGTGAATTTAAACCAGCCATAGTAAATGTATACTTTGAACTTTTAAACCTAGTGCATCGATTACTTGATTTGAATTTAATATATAAGGAGCGTTTGCTCGGCTGGGGCATCAGATAACAAGTTCTACTTCGGACACGGGCATGCATTTGAAGTTTCACATCCTGCGGGAACACTTGTACTCATCTGCAAGTTTTACACGTGGTGAGATGCATTCTCATCCGTTAAGCTTTACACGCGGCGAGACACACTCAATTGTAAGAACTACACGCCATGACACTCCTCTCTAAGATATACATGGGCCGAGATATATGCTGAGGCATTCATAATAAATTCTATTTCAGACGCGGTTTTCAGATTCAGTTTATATCCTGGAAGTCAAAGTAGCTAAATTTATGCTCGATGTAAATAAATTCTAACTTAAGCAGAACACCTGAAGACGCGAAAGAACTTCAGCATTATTAATTTCCATATATATTATGTCTCATCGTATGATTAATACTACTGGTCTCCTCTTCCAGTCCTGTTGCGTACGAATCAACAAAATAACCGAATAGTGCCCTGAGAAATTGCCGAAGCATAAACAACAACACATCAAAACCGCTTCATAATATCACTAACGTGAGGCAAAAAAACAACACCGATAACCGTCACAAATTGAATTTTCAGGCAAATAAGTCGATTTTAAAGTAAATTGAAGGAAAAATTCATCTGAGAATATATTTAAATCTGTTTTGCAAGCGAGAAAATCCCGATGTTAATAGCCTATCATTAGCGTTTTCAACCTTTAGTGCTATAAAAATATGTAAAAGGTTGGACCAATCTTACGGCACTAAATAGCGGTTAACTGATTTATCGTCTTCGGCAGCTTAATCTATGGGAAGTATTTGGCCTACTATGTGGCCCAATGAATATTGTGGAGGACTGTGGTCTCAACAATCATAGGTTTGAGTTCTGCGCTGTAAATAATCTATTTTATTTTTATGGTTGAATAGTCTCATGCATATGGGGTAAAAAATAATTAATCAACGAGATTTGAACTGCATAACAGGACATACACTTTTACTGACTGCGCCAAAGAGAGATGTTCCATCATATTGTTTTTTTGAGTAGTGTTTAACGCCCGTTTTAAATACTGAGGCACCAAAGACGGTGGACAATGATGATACATGAGATGAAATGATAAATTGGGAAAGGATATTTTTTAAGGAAGGAAACGTTCCAGGACGAAGTTTAGGGTATCTCCCCGGCATTTGCCAGTTATGAGGACTTTATAAGGGGATCCCTCCCCATTACCGTGGGATGTTGTGGTGTTCAATCTTTTCACAAAGGTCTGCGCATCCGTAGGTTTTCGCATTAGGACGGCACCTAGAAGCTATTCCGACCAGTCGTTCGGCTGCAGGCATTTACGACGCCCAGACGCACCAAGTGAACTTAGCTTCAGAAGCCGAGCGCACCTAGCTACCAGTTTGACTGGTGGATAGGTCCTACTAGCTGAACCTCCTCACTTAAGGGGTGAGTTACCCCAGCATTAAGGTAGCCACCACCCTCCACTACGACAGCGATTCAGGCGGACCTGCCCTCAGGGTACACGCCATTGGCACTCCCCTGGGACACGCTGCCGCTGTGAGTACTCACTTTCTCGTGAGTTCCGGGACCACTGCCACGCCGATTCCAACCCAATCCGGACAACTCCCTTGCGGGAGGGGCTCGTTTCAAGTCCGGCCCGGCTTCCTCTAGTAACGTCAGAGGTACCACGGGCACCCAGGGTCCGCAGACCCCGCACCTGGAGCATCTGAAGAGCAAAGATCGAAGCCGCACCCTCCCTTGCGGGGCAGTTATGAGGACTGAGGAAAACCTGCAAAAGAGGACGGTCCTAGTGGGATTGGAACCCCAACCCTCCCGCTCACGAGTCCGTGCCTTAACGACCTCGGCCACCCGTGGCGATGTCAGTTATTGTGTAATATCATTTCGAATGGAAGATTCATTAGACAGTGGCACATTGCTCAACTTAATGCCATAACTTTGAACTATGAACAGGCAGACCACAGATCTCCTGTTTCAAATGACTGTCTATGCCCTCTATACAATCTCTGAAAATGTTGCGGTGAAGTTCATTAATATCCTATGAAGACAGAGAGTCCGAAAGTTGGTCTGCATTGTACATACTAATTGCATTATCTAATATTTTTCATAAATAACTTGTCAACTGAACTTTTATCAAACGTAATTCATGTCATTTGGAAGTATGTGCGTGCCTGGTGACCGCCATGTTTTCCTTTTCCCACGCTGCGCGCACAGCTATCTATCATTCGTGCGTGTTAACTCCGCAATTCATAGGACGGCAGGTGGATTTTCACATTTTCACATTTAGCTGCATAAATGGATCACACGTTGATACTGGACTAATTACATTCATTGCTAACTGAACTTTCACATAAATGTTAAATGGAAGATGGAAGTGGTAAAGTCCTTACCAAAGGATCTATCGCAAATTCCTTCAAAAATAGGCTCCCGAGGTACTGTTTCAGATCTTTGATTTCTTCAAGAGAAAAGCAGAAGTCGGAATGCCACTGAGCGGATATTGAAGCTCAGGAAAAGCGCTGAGAAGTATGCAAAGGATGGTTGCAGATTATAACCTTACAATTATCCTGGCAACAAATGCATTTATTGCTAAATAAAGTCATTTACTCCTAATACCCGCTGTTACAGTTCTGTAATAGTGTTTGGAACGCACTTTGTGGTGACTTATGTAACTTCTACCTATACGAACTTAAATAAACTAACCTTTCTGAAGAGAAGCTAAGGTGCACAAGGAGTTTAAATGATTAGATTTTGGCCCATAGCCAAGTTGGTATATTATTTATTATGTTACATATTAAAATTTGCTAATTTCAAGAAAGTATTTTAATATATTTCTATATTCTGTAAGTATAGACATTGACAATTGTTGCTTCTAAATTCAGATTCCGGTAACCGAAGACAGTCTTCCAGGTGAGTCTAAAACTTTCAGGCTAAAAATTTTATAGTTTGCAGTGAAAGTCAACTAAATTCATTCCAAATATTGATTAATTTTCGGAAATTCCTAAACGCACGCCAAGTAATTTATTGATCCCTTTGGAATATTTCAAAGTATTAGTAGCAGAAAAATACTTAAAATTGTTGGCAGATTAGCAACACAATACACCAAAGACTGGAAATCATGTTAGTACCAGTAAATTATAAATGCAGATGTTAGGCATATAGCTAAGAATGGATCTACTAGAAATTTAATATAACCTGTTTCATTAGTTACCTAGGAAATGACAAGGAGCATCTTTTAAAATATTCTAGTATGCCTTTATTTCAGGAATAACTAACAGTATTCAGATGAAGAAGAAGAAGAAAAAAACTATGGATAATAGCCATGGTTATAAAATTTTGGAGAACGCTGATTTTAAAAACCAACTGCAGTGTTCAGAAATGATGATAGCCTTCAAAGGTAGAAGTCATTTACGCTAGAAAAAAATTGGATATATAAAATGTGGCATTTTAAGACTTCGATATCTACCAAGAAGCGACAACAGCGACCTGCAAATAGGCAAGTTGGTAAAGAGGTGAAAACGAACATCAGTATTTGCCATCTATCCATAAACTTATTGTACCTCTGAACCATTACGATTATTTTAAATTTATTATTATTATTATTATTATTATTATTATTATTATTATTTACTAGAATGTGCTCCTTATTTATGTTGTTACAAATTCGACCTTCATGCTATTCAAGCCCAGAAAATGAATAACAAAGTAGCAGGATTGTTCTTATATCGTTTCTAAACATCAAACTGATTTGTGTAACCACCAGTGAAACTACTGAGCCACGTCCTTGTTTTTCACTTCTATTTTATTTGGTAAGGGATAGTTTTTAAATTTATGCTCTCGGATAGTCAAAATAAAATAGATATTTTCCGGAAGAACAGATGTTCACGATAAGGTGTCTTTCCAATTCAAGGACTATTTCAAATATCGTCGGTGGTAAATCTAAATATTCTGCCATCTGATATAAGGTTTCTGTTATCAACTTCTGGATCTAAAGCAGGAGTGACTGAAGAGCTACGTGAAAGTCGTATGTCTTTGCGAAATTTTCAAGCTCACTTTATTGCCACGGAAAAATCTGAGAGAGATCGATCAATTGCAGGTGATATGCCAAAGCAAAAGTAATGCGAGATTTGAACTGCAAAAAATGATAAGATAGAGTCATTATGAAATAATAATTGTGTAAGATGTCAAAATTGAATAAAAATGAACATTTTTGGCGTGAAAATTGTGATGTATGTATGCTTCAACAAGGGCAGAAACCGTGTCCTAAAGATTCATATGTAAGATATCAAAAGCAGGATTTTTTTTGTAGTTATTTTACATGATTAGAAATGTAATGAATAATACTATTTTTAGTCTCTATTAATTTTGTACTCTCCAGTGCTCAATGTTACATATATGTAATATAATTTAAAAGAGTTTAGCTGTAAACATCTTGATTCTGTGTTTAAAGTTTTTTTTTTTTTTTTTTTTTTTTTTTTTAGCGTACACAAATATACACAGGAAAAATATAGTTTTCAATTTTATATTAACCCACGTTTCTCATTGAGTGTAAATGTAAATGATGCCAGTAAATTTTTGTGATATTGTGGTGCGTCGAGGAGACGCCAATCGTTTTGAGTTCAATTTCTTACTCGATTGTGTAGGTTTCGTTCCATGCAATTACGTCATTTAACATTTAATTCACCTCTGGACAATATTGCAACCGATGGATGCGACATGCTGCAGCGAGTCCATTTCTGTATCTTGTTTAATTCATATGGCATCCATCTGACTGATGACATGCTGTAAACTGTGCAGTACCACGAAAGAAGACATAATTGTATGCTAATTTCTGCGCAGTCAAAGTCTGTCTTTATCATAACACCATATGATAAGAGCCACTGACCCGACATGCATCTCTGAGGAGACACGGCGTCCATTATGAACCAGGTCGTCTGTTGTTACGCGTTCACGTTTGAACTGTGTCACCACTGATCGAAACGACTGTGATATTCTTCAGGGCTGTTTTTTCGTGGTGTACTGGAGATGAGGATTCAAGACGTTTCGTCTGCAACTACGGCAGACAGAACATACCATCGAAGCAGTGGGGGAACACACCATAAAGTTTCAGGACACCAGCATTCTTTCATCTATGACACATTGCCATGCAAGACTTCGGCGAAAAACACCACAAACACCCCCAACAATTTCAGGGAATATTCTTAGGGAACTGGGGTACACGTCCAATGCCCAGACCTGCTTTGCAGTGATGGATATACAAATTCGATAACTTGCGCAGATGGTGTGAATCCAGATCACACAATTTCGAGCAGGCAGCAGAGAGAGTGTGAAGAATATCATCAATGCAGTAAAACGAAGTTAAAAGTATGAGTTTAATGTAGCTTACAAGTTTAGATAAATGGAATAGCTGGATTCCTTGCATTTGAGCACGCACAAAAACCAGAAATTGCCGTGATATAAGGTATTGAAATACATAGAAATGATGACGAACCCCAGGGTGTATCCCTGATAATGGCAGTTTAATGATTAAACCTTAGGGCAGATACCAGTTTGTACACAGTGAGTTAGAAATCTGATGTGGCTAGTATATTTGGCTAATGATGAGGAGTGGAAGGATCATTTACGTAACCAAAAGTGAATGGGGAAAGGAATCAAATGGGTCATATTCACTGAGGGAACTCTGGGGCTTAAACCATAAACGTAGGCAAAGCTCCGGCTGAAAATGGAGCGCAGCAATAAAAAGTCAGAAGTGTAGTTATGACGTAAAAACGCTCGTGAAAAACTTGCAAGGGAAATGAGTAAAATGGGTCCACAACAAAAGCACACTTAAGGAGAAACAATTATAGTAGAATAGAGTAGAAGCAAGTAGACATTCACAATAGCTGACAACACGAAAAGATAAGATTTAAAATAATCAACCAGACGGTATAAATTCTTCAAAAGGAATGTAAAAAGCTCTCTTTAGGAGACATGACACAACTTAAAATGCACAAAAATGTGCCACATTTAAAGCGAAGAACACATAAAAACTCTAAAAAAAAAACACCTTTAGATGCACTGTAAGACGACGTGGAACACTGTTGAGGTCACTGTAGAACACTGTAGAGGTTACTATATTTCGAGCATGGATGGGCTCTTGATCGCGTAGATGGAGAACAAGGACTAAGTGTAGTATATCATACGGTTTATGTGCCTTCCTTACAATCTGCTGAATTGAGAGCCAGAGAAACCAACATAAAAAAAATAATGAACTTTCAAGATGCAGGGGGATTTTTTTTTACTTAAAGAGAGATGTTTAAGCGCGGAGGGGTACGTGCCTTGTGAAGAACAATAGCTGCCATCTCTCTGTCTCTGAGAGTACTGGTAGGAGAAGTAGGAAGTACGGCATCTATGAGTATTAAAGCAAAACAAGTATCGAAAGTAGAATGGTGAAGGTTGGCATGTTGGGCTACGGGCAAAGAAGAACAGGTTTTGACAGAGCGTCTGTGATTGTTCATTCTGAATGAAACTTCAGTAGAGGTTAAACCAATGTAAAAAGCAGGACAAAATTTACATTGGAGTATGTATATCACGTTGGCGGAGACACAATTAGCAAAAATATGAATTTTGAATTCTAACTTAACTATGGGACTGAAGAAGGATGTACTGGGCGTTAGGACCACCTCCTTTTGCTCATTGAACTTGAGGGTTTCCTTGCGCTTGCTCGCAACCAAGTCCATCATAACTTCAACAAAGCCACCTGGGAATCCTTCCAGCTAACTATAAATGAACACCTCTGTGATACTCCAAACACCACAGAAAACGAACTTGAACACGCGACTAAATACCTCGAAAAAACTATTAAATTTGCTATTACAACCTCAGTCCCAATTCAGGCTCTAATAGACCTTATCAGCGACTGCCCCTGATATAAGCCGCATTAAAGCTCTCCGGAACAGGGCCCAGGTGCTTGGCAGACTACCAGGCACCCAGCTGCCAAGGACGTACTGCAGCGACGCAATGAATAGCTCAACGAAGCTTTGACTTCCCACATTAAAGGCCAATGGAGTGCCACATTAGAAACACTTGACCTTGAACAACACAAATTATAGCACATTGCTAAGTCTCTTACAAACACAGACACCTCCCTTCCGCTATAACCAAGCAATTGCTCAAACGGATCATGAGAAAGCCGAAGCACTTGTTGAGGGCTTACAAAGCACACTCTCACTCCTAACATGACTCCCTCGTCTCCTCCATTCATCGCGAAAATTATGACCATCACCAAAGATTTTTGCTCCATAACAACTCATAATAAAATACGAAAACCTTTCCCTCGGAAATTAACTGGCTCATTAGACATTTGCCCTCAAAAAGGTCCTTGGCCCCGATCAAATACCTGACATTGCACTCAAACATCTGCCACCTCACGCATTGAAAGTTTTAACGACCATATTTAACTTTGTCCTTGAAACTGGAGTTTATCCCTCCTGCTGGAAGAATGCCAGAGTACTACTTTTTCCAAAAAAAGAACAAGGACCTTTCAGATCACCTAAACTACCGCCCGATCAGCCTACTTAATGCTCTAAGCAAAGTGCTGGAAAAGATCATATTAAAACGCATTAACGCCCACTTGCATAGACATAACATTTTAATCTCAGAAAATTTTAGCTTTCGAGCCCAACATTCCACCACTCTGCAACTCCTCAGAGTGACAGATCACATAACGCAGGCGCTCTCTTCTTAGATATAGAACGTGCCTTCGACCGCGTATGGCACGAAGGTCTGCTACGTAAAATGCACCAGTACAAATTCTCTGAAACTATAATTAAACTCACTGCTCACTACTTAAAAAACACACAATTTCGATCCTGTCAACACGATACTCTCTAGCATACACCCCATCAAAGCAGGTGTTCCTCAAGGCAGCATACTAGGACCCACGCTGTTCAATATATATATTAACGACATACCCATGGAAACAAATGGATCCTATTACATCTACGCCGATGACACAGCCTTCATGGCACAACCAGGTAACCCGCAACTCTTACACAATAACCTACAGCAAGCACACAATTCTCTCGAACCTTGGTTAACAAAATAGCGCATATTAGTGAACACAAACAAATGCCAAGCTATTCTCTCCACCAAGCGCACTAAGCATCGCACACTCTCAAACCTGCTAACACCAGTAAAACTATTTGATAAGTCAATTATTGCAACTCGCACAATTACATACTTAGAAGTAACCATGGACCAAGGACTTACCTGGAAAGAATACATATACACCGTACACTGTAAAGCCAATGCACAACTTCGCACACTCTATCCCCTTATAAACTACAATAATACACTACAATTGCACCTCGGCTTTACATTGTATAAAACACTCATCAGACCCATTCTGACATACGCGGGCCCTGTCTGGGGGTATGCTGCACCCAGACATATAAAGAAACTACAGCGATTCCAAAATAAAGTTCTCAAAGGTATGGCTAAGGTACCAGCCTTTGCCCTCTCCTCTTAATTCACAAGGAACTGCATGTACACACAATTGAAGAATTCATTAAAAAATTTGCTGACACATACAGCAAACTTGAGAAGCATTGTAACCCTCTTACCATGAATCTAGGAAAATATGATAGTTCTCAGGATAAACATAATAGACCACGTTCACTATTCGACCGAACACTGCACATAGATGACTCAGCCATTGAAGCAAGAATCTACGTTGCAAAGCTCCCAATTTGATTCACAGACATTACAGCTTTATTTCAGGCTCTTCTGCAAGCCTTACCAAGATACATCTACATTAACAAAACAGCAAGCCTACTCTCCATGGGCTATTCGTCTTCTTACGGTAAGAACAGGACGAAAATCCCACCCCCACCATTACATATCATATAACCCACGCATGACAATAACAAATGATCCATCTCTTTACTCATGGCATTAATACTAATATAAGTAGCTAACTAACCAATTAACAACTCATTTAACATGCTCACTCAGGCTCACGTTCTAACCCTCGGGCATCGTTCAGGTCGTGTCATGGATGATGCCCGAGAATCACCTTTGACACGCTCACATGCTATGCACGCTACACACTAACAGTTACAAACCAGGGTGCATTAGCGGAACCCGACCCATCAACTGCATGTAACCTTCCAACACCTTCATATACCTTAACTAACTAGCATCCTTATGCATGTTTAGGTACTAACAGCATGGGGGGGGCGATGTAGCCTCTGCGGATGATCGCCACCGGGGTTGGCGGGTGTGGGACCATCCGTAAAAAAAAAAAAAAAAAAAAAAAAAAAAAAAAAAACCACGATACCTTTACCTCAGATCCCACAAGCACGTGCACGTAATACTTCCACTATCACCTAGGTCCTGCCCTGGGCACTCTGTGTCGAGGTTAGCAACGTAGCCCTATTCTTGTCTGGCATACGCCCTTGTATGTCGGGCGTCTTTATAGTGAATATCCACTACTTCAGGTTGCTTCGGCGGTACCTGACGTTACCTGACATCTCTTCTCTTCCATCCTGTCTTAGTGGATGGTAGGGGAGGCAAATGTAGATCCATTTCGGATGATTGTCACCAGGGAGAGCGGAGGCGGGGCCCCTCCAAAAATAAATAAATAAAATTAAAAAATAAACCAAAGCTCCAGATGCGGTGTAACTAGAGAGGAGACCCCGTCCTCGACACCGAAGATGTCTGCCGTAGTTGCAGACGAAATATCTGGGATCCTCGTCCCCAACAGACCATGGCAAAACAGCCCGGCAGAATATCACAGTTTTATTGCTAAGCAACGCGCAACTCTGCTCCACTATTTTTACCAAGGAACATAACATGTGATTTCTGAAACTGCAGTATTACTGCGGCCTCTCTTCAGAAGGAAAATGAGATCCACACCTCAATACATATTTCTGGGATATATTAAATACTTAACTAAAGTGATAGAGAAAATTAATGAATCTTGCATCTTCCCCTTCTTCCCATAAACTATTTAGAATTTAATAACGAGAAGTATAAAATTTAATTAAAACTATGTAGCACTAACTGCTAATATGATTTACTTTTTTATTCCGTTCTTCATATGTAAAATGTGTGTTATCTATTATTTTAATGGTAAACCTTATGAAATATTTACATTTCTTACTTTTACTAGAATCCTGAGAGATATGGTAAGATTCTTTTTTACAATAACTTGCTTACTTACCAGAATACTTGAGTTCCACATGAAAAGCAGAGAACAGTGATGTATTCTATTTTCAAGCCGCACAAAGGAATTTGGCAGACTATATTACGGTAGGTGAATCTCTGATTTGGTTTACTTACGGACACTGTTTAACATCTCAGGTCATTAGTGTCCCATTCAATCCAGGATGTGAACGGTCCATAAATTTTGCTCAGAGGCCTCTTCTTTCAGACTTAAGGTTCTTTTACGTACCGTAAATCTACGACATGGGTCCCACGGTTTTACTTACCTTCCGAAGAAAGCTATACTTAGGATTTTTAGATCCGACAAAAACCATCGACCGTAGTCGTGATTGAACCCGCGGTCTTGGGTCTATGAGGCAAATATAGTTACCACTAGACTACCAGGACCGACGGTAATGGGGAGATTACTCATTTGGTTATTAGCATACGAAAACAGACAAGATATATGCAAAATGGTGGCATCCGAAATACAAACACAAATTCCCATTTGCAAAGCTCAAATTGCAAACTATAAAGAAATGTGGGGGAACTGTAAACCAAAATAGACTGAACAATAGGAATTCCCTTTGACGCAACAAAATATAAACTTATAAACAAATTAAAGCACAGTAGTTCTCCCTATACAAGAGCAATTAACACTAAAGGTTTGGTGCAGTACACCACAAAACAATCAAGCAGTATTGAGGTACAGCCTGTTTTGAATCAGAATCTTCGAGACTTAAATAAATAATAGAATAACTTTTTTAATATCAAACGCTGTATCACACTTTGCAGTGCCGGATAAAGAGACAACACGTTCTATAGTATTAGATACTAAAACCTCCATAAGAATAAGATCTACTAGTAAGGCTTCAAACAAAAATATTGCATTGTATTAAATGACGGTATTTACAGGAGAGATGATTTTTATTATTATCATGCAATATATATACTCCTCCTTCATTAAATTTGTCAAGTGAAATTGGTTTAATTAATAGAATAATGAGATGGACATATTATATTATAGTATTTTTTATGTTAATTTCTTTTTTTAGTGCTTCTTATACTTTATATCTTTATTCTTATACACTATGTGGACTATTATGTCTTATTTACACTACATGCTCCCAGTTCATCAACTGTTGCAAACCTTTTTTAGTTTTACTAATATTACAATTTTATTAGTGCTATATCATATTCAGGACAATCTAATAGTGTATATGACGTTTCCTGTTTATTATTTTGTTTCCATCTAGCAGCACTACGTTTCCTAGCTGCCTCTTTCTGTTTACTGTTTCTACCTAAAGGTGTTCGCCAAAGGGAAGATACAGCTTGCATTGTATAGTGTACTAAACACACACACGCGCAATATTAAATTCAACATAGGACACGTAACTTTGGCGAAAACTATATTTTCAAGCTAAAATGTAAACAAAAGCACATGTTTTCCAAGCAAGCCACCATATAACTTTGAAGGAAGATTACCCAGGTAGTAAAGACAATAACAAAAACTGCAAATATACATACATTTACTACCGATAAAACACAATAGTTGCGTATATAATGAAATATTTTGTACACTTTTACATCAGAGAACAGTAAGAGAATGCTGAAAGATTTTTTATAGGAAATAAGTTTAAACTTATTCAGATTATGGACGTAATGTTGAATTCGTAGTAATAGTTAAAGGACAAATCGACAGAGAGGAGTACAAAGCAGTACTGCACAAAGTCTGAACTGTGTTTGAACAGAATTGCTCAAATTGCTCAAAAACGACCAAATTAGTAAAAAGAAGCCATCAGAGTGTCTAAGAAAAAAATTGGAGGCATTTAAATGGCAGGTAACACGAAATATAAATCCTGCGCTAGACCTTTAAAAATGGCGGAATCAAAACTTTTACCATCAACCGACTAGTTATAGTTTGGGAACATTTTAATGCATAAATTTAAAAATAGTACATTTGGTTATTTTTCGGTCATTTTAAGTCGCAGGGTCCCTCGAGACTTCAAATAACAGAACAACGGTGAGTGCCAAATAAAGTAGACAATGCGATCTGTAACATTAGGAACTGAAACCTCCACAAGAATAAGACCCAGGTACTGGTAGGTAGGACTTCAAACAAGAATATTGTGTTTAATGGAAGGTGAATAACGGGTCACGGTGTTAGTAATTGGAGAAGAGCCACCTTAAAATAAGTAAAAAGGAAGAAGGTACTTTACGCAAACGCATTAAATAACATCTTTCCGAGGAGAGACTAACCTGCTAAGAGAGAGCGGTTTAATCTTTCTGGGAGAGCATTATAACGGTAATGTGGACAAATAAGCGTTATGAATACCACACTATCTGCCAAGACGTTACTTCGTGCACTACAAATTTCACTTAAGGTCGCTGGAACAACACACCTTTCGCCTCGATGTGCTGGTAACCACTCCATGTGAAATATAACGTATTCTTAAAATCACTTCTTTTGAATGAATGCTTGACCCATGTTAGACAGAATATGTAATTAGTAAATTTCCGTCAAATTTTTGGATTGGGCTTAATATATAACCAAAAGTTGAGCAATACTATGAAAAAGAACTTTAAATGTGCTATGGTGGTGAGCTCATATAAGAATTTATCCTTCTTTGCTAAATTGTTTAACTTTTTAATTGCACTAAAACAATATAAAAATTAGTAATGAAACGTATTAGTGATGATTTTCAGCCTGACTCATAAATGTATTCCAGACTTACCTAATAACAAAACTTTGTATCAGTATTGCAATGCCCAAATAAAAAAGACATAGTGATTTGTAACATAAGGAACTAAAATCTCCACAAGAATAAGACCTACTAGTACGGCTACAAACATGAATATTCTAGTAAAGGGACGGTGAATACAAGGTGAATATTGCCTAATTACTGTCATAGTTGTTAAGTATAATTCTTTTGATGACGCGCTGTAAAGTTTCAGACTGTAGTCACTTATTTGTGAAGGTCATGTAAACAAATCAGTGTTAATATTGTCTACAAAATGGATTAAAACGCATATATGAGCTGTGATAAAGTATTTCTATTTGAAGGTTTACCCTCAAAAGAAATACAAAGGGAGTTAAAATCCACATTAAAGGATTCTTTCCCTTCGTTTCCGAAGGTTAAAACGTGAGCTGCTGAATTTAAGCATGGTCGTTTGAAGTTGATCGTTCAGGGCCAAACTGCTACAACCGACGAGATTGCACAAAATTTCAATGATCGCTGATTGAAGGTTGACTGAAATTACAAAGATTTCGATAGGTTGTGTCCATTACATTTAACATCAATTTGGGTGTGAGAAAGATTTCCGCTCAATGGGTGCCACGTTCATTAACAATGGACCAAATCGCAGTCGAAAGAACGTTTTGCAAGAGTGTTTAGACTTATTTAAACAATATTCCAGTGAATTGTTCCGACGTTTCATAACAGAAGATGAAACATGGATACATTGCTTTACTCCAGAGACGGAGCAGTCTAAACAGTGGGTGTTATGCAGATGGGACATCTGCAGGAAAAGTCAAAGTTACGGTTTTCTGGAATTCTTGTGGTGTGGTGCTTTTAGACTACCTACAACAGGGCAGAACCATCACCGGGGGGTAATACGCTTCAGCACTTCACCAACTGAAGGATGCAATTCAGGCTAAACGTCCCCACCTTGAGAAAAAGAATATTCTCTTTCATCACAATAATGCGCCTTTACACACGTTTGGGATTGTTGCTGCAAAACTGCATGACCTTTTGCTTTCAAGAACTTCCACATCCACTATATATTTGGCTCCCAAACTTGAAGAAATGACTGGATGGACGAAGATTTTCATCAAATGACGAAACTGAAGCTGAGACGGGCGCATATTTGTCACAACTCTTATTTTATTTTGGGAATTAAAGGTTGGAAAATCGTTGGACTAAATAAACGTATTGAGTTATTTGTGATTATGCTAAAAAAAATTATCTTATATCTTGTGTGTTCTTGGTCAGGTCGAGAACTTTTAGAGCGCCTCTCACATATAAAATATATGGATTCATTTAAAGTTAATTAACTGAAGTTAATGGATGTAACATTTATGGCAATAGAAATAAAGGAATAGTTTTAATGAAACTAGCTCTAACATTTCGACATGCAGAAGTAAATCTAAAGAAATAAGAAATGGTAGCCAGAATATGCTAAGATTTTTAGTGTTTACAGTTTACGTAACGTTCATGTATACTATTTAATTCCAGAGAGATTTATTTTATTCTACCAAACTTATTTTCTTGGAACTAAAATTATCTAGTTTCTGCTGAAGTTGGAAGTCATAGCAATATTATAGTCAATTAACATCTGAAACAGAGGACAAGCAATATTTAACCACCATATATGGTGTATTAATTACGTAAAATAATTAAAATTTTGCAGGTTATGAAACAAACTTTCTGAAAATTCAGGGACATGATACACCGCTATAATCAGAAACAACAATGTCTGGAATGTGGGAAAGGATTTGTGCCAATGTAGTTTTCTTGCTACCGTTTAAAATACGTTATCACCTTAAGACACTACAAAACCTACAAAGTTAACATCACCTATTGATGCTTTCAATAAAATACATTTTGTTGGTAAAAACAAAGTCAGAAACAGAGCACAAGAGCCGTAAGCAGTTTACGCAGTTGATCATCAAACTGACTTTCGTGAAGCCTCTCGCCTTTGATCTTTTTCGGCTTTAAATGAGAACACGTGACAGGAGTGTGCTTTTGTTTCTTGGAAATCGATAAGAGAAAACTTCTATGAACGAGGTCGGCTGGGGAACAAAAAGAGAATGTGGCATGAAGCAGGGTAGTAACGAATGTGATACGGGCCCGCCTGCAAAAATAATTTCGGGCCTTCTAAAATTAAATGTAAAACCTATAAATAATTAA
The DNA here is from genome assembly GCA_030762175.1 of Metallyticus violacea. NCBI lineage: Eukaryota > Metazoa > Arthropoda > Insecta > Mantodea > Metallyticidae > Metallyticus > Metallyticus violacea. The sequence continues at coordinate 105,747,583 of CM060835.1, read as the reverse complement.
CATAAAATAAATAGAGTAGGTAGAAGTACAACTTTAATGCTATACCTTTCCATGCTATGTGAACAATAGGGATATTCGTTTATTATTGTAATATTATTAAAATAATTAATATTAATACATTTTATATATAAATAAATATAGTATAGTGATTGGAATTTGGCATCAATAAATATTCTGTATACTGTTTGTTTTACTTATAAATCGTTATTTAATCACACTGAACTCTAGTGAAACTGGACCATAAGGCGTAATTTCTGTTTTGTTTAAATAGCATTTAACGCCCGTTTTAACTATTGAGGCATCATAGGCCGTGGACAGTGATGATATATGAGATGGAATGGTAAATTGGGAAATATTTTTTATTTTTTTCTTTTTTAGTGAAGCAAGCGTCCCAGACCTAAGTTTAAATACCTCCGCGGCATTTGCCATTCTTGAGGATTGAGGAAAATCTGGTAAAAACCTGAGTCAGGAAGAACGGTCCTGGCGGGAATCGAACTCCATACCGAATCCGCGCCTGAAGACTTCGACCACCCGCGGCGGTGCTTTCCGTGATGCAAATATATTGATGATTTCACTGACATCAATGGATTTAACATTGATACTGAGGAGGTCTTTGTCTTGGGTCATAGAATTGCGTAAAACTTCTTTATAAGTTTTAACTTTGAAAAATATCGTTCGGCCGAAGAAACAGTAATAGGGATAGTTAGAAACAGATAAAATGCCGTGCATAAGGCTGGAACACCAGCAATTACGATTGAATTCTCTATTACTATAACTTTGTTAAGTCATCTACAAAGATTATTTATTTTTGCAGAGCGTTTCTGAAACCCACCTAGTCTGGGATTTTTTTTTGAATAGTGTCTAACGCCCGTTTTTACTACTGAGGCACTACAGGGGTGGACACTGGTGATACATGGAATAAAATAATATTTTGGGAAAGGCTTTTTTTTAAGGAAGGAAAGGTTCCAGGCCTAATTTTAGCTGAAAAAAAACCTCAGTCAGGAAGGACGGTCCTGGCGGGATTCGAACCCGAGACCTCCCGCGCAAGAGTCTGCAACGACCTCGGCCACCCGTGGCGGTGTGTGGGATTCGGTAGATAAATTTTCTTCATATTAATTTTGAAAAAACTACTGCTACATCGTGAACCTCTAATCGGAAGCAGAATTTAGAAACTTAGGGGAAATAATTTTCAAGAAATGCGTAACATTATGTATTGAAGCAGTTTCGAATGGGGGGTGGGTGGAAGAAGGTCAATGGATGGAGGTTTTAATTAATTATGATTTAATAATAATTGTGAAATCAAATAAAGTTCTTCTTCTCTCCCGCCGCTGTCTCGAAGCGTCGATCTGCCTCGGCTAGCTTCTTGTTTTTGTAGCTGGATATTTTGTTACCTTTTCAGGTCAACGGGTGGAAATTGTAGGGAACTAGGGAATATGTAAGCAAATTTCAAGACTGATGATGATACTGTTTATTTCCTTCTGCCACTGGTTCTATGCACAGAATCGTGTTTCTATGTTCTATGGGACAGCATTTATTTATTGCTACCTCTCACCACACTAATTGTCCCCTTCTTTGCAAGTAGTTAGTTCAAAGTGACTTTATACTTTATAATGAAATTTCACTCTCTCGGATCACGATCACCTACACTTCAAGATCACTTGACTCTTATCTTAACTCGGTGACTAACTATTACCGCCCGTTTCCTTCTCTATACCTTACTTGCTGGTGTTCACTGTCCAAATCTATCTCTCACGACTTCTAAATTTTATATACTTCCACGAATGCTGAATTCTTACTATATCGAATTTACCATTCCCTTCACTTACTTACTGACAGCTTGCAAAACTCTCACCTATCACGATTACTTGCCAAAAACTCTATCTTCTTTCACGATGGCTTCCCAAAACTCACTTTTATCACGATGGCTTCCCCAAAACTCACTACTTCTGGCTTTTTGAAAACTAACTTTTTATCAACCGTTCTGTCATCCAGCTGTTAGACTTACTTCTCCCCTTTTACCATTGTTTCACTTAAAAAATTCTCCCTATTCGCTGAGGGGCGTACATGCACCTCTACTCTCCTTATTGGCCCTTCCCTGGGCCGTCACTTATACCCGATTTCTACTTTCCCTTATTTTAATTTTGTTAATTCACTTTCCAATTTCACCTTCTATTGTTCAATTTTTTCTACTGTTCCCTTTTGTAAGCTAAATAAAAATAAAAGTCCACAGAAGTTAAAATAGACGACCCTTTTTCTTACACAAAAGAAGTCTTATAACAAAACACACCAAGGGTGACTAGCCGTCTATTCATGGCCTAGCACAATACCATTCCCTTTCTCTTCGGACTCGGCTTATTGACATCAACTATCCAAGAAAATAGTCAAAAAATATAGAATACATAAATAACTTAGCAACTAACATGAATATGCATAAATTGCACACACTATCTGTAATACTATTTATAATATCTTTGATTGTGTTAATACTTTATAATATGTTAATTAGCGACGTCATCTCATTGTTACGGCTTCACTATATCCTCATATCTGCTTTTAATTGCGCTAAAATAATGTCCAAATAGCCATTAAAACAGTGGAATTGAAATCTTTTGATCTATTAGCCGCTCGCCCTCACACAATTCATAAAAACGTTTTTTCATTATTCGAATTGTCTTATTTTTTAATTGCGGTTGAATGACCAAGCTCTTGCTTCTACAAAATTATTACGGCAGCAGGATAACTTAGCAGTTGCATTTTAATAAGAGAACACGTTTTATTAAGGTCCACATTTTCTGATTGCATAATTTGTGATACTAATTTAGTACATTCTAGAATCTTTGATTGTAACATTGTCTGGAAATATTATTTTGACAGAGCCTTAAATAAATCGAAACTACTATACCGCAGGGCACGAACAGACCGGTTTATCGTTGACCAACCTATTGGACATGAAGGTATTAGGAGGACATTATTAAGGTATTAGAAGATGCCAAAAGTTACCATCTTTTAATATCATGAGTGAAGAAAATACAGAATATTTCCACTATGTCAATAAAGGGCACAACTTCTTGAATTTCATACGCAGCATAGTTAGTGCTAAATTTATATTATGCGCTGCACAATGTACATATTTTGCAGTTCTTTGTCTTTGTTCATTTCTCGTTCCGACACTTTCTCATACGCCTGACTTATTGGCACAGCAGTCCTGGCTCTGACCACGGTATTTAATAAATAAGAATCCCTTTCGGTCTATTGCACTGAGAATTTCCTTTTCGATTCCTAATGCACTTTGATCCTCTATTTGGTGAAAACGTAAGAAGCTTTCATTTATTTTCACATCACATGTTTTTCCAGTTACATCATGTGAAACTTTAACGTACCTAAATATTTGATTTACTTGTTCTCTTTTTGTTACGTCCTGTGTTGTCTGTAAAATAGGGGGGGGGGGGAATGGTGTAGCTTTAGTGTCATAAATACTTTCATCTTTATATGCATGGGATAGATAATTTATTAACTCTTTTTTAATAAGGACATACGAGGCTAGGTCCATAAGTTCCGGCCTAACCATTTTCCACGTATGATAAAGACAAAAACTATATTTCGCTTTTCAATGTAGTTACTCTTTATTGCAATCGCTTTTCACATTTTTGAATTAACATTCAATTCCCCCCCCCCCAAATAGGCCGAAATCTTGCCTACAAAATGGACATAAACAGTATCCATCACTTCTTCGTCACACTTAAATTTCCTTTCTCGAGTTTTGAGAGAAGGAAATATTCTCTGGCGTGTTGTCGTTTACGCAACTCCATTGTTTCTCTCTTGGACATGGGATCATAGTAGAGGATCATAGTTTCATCTCCTGTAACAATGGTTTGCAGAACTTCTCTCCCATTGCCACGGCAGAGCTCCATAATGCCTGACAGATGACTCGTTTGTGCTTTTGGACGGAGAAAAGAAGTCTATGCACCATCTTGCACTAACCTTATTCATGTTTAAATGTTCATGAATAATTTGTAGGACTTTTGTTTTGGAAAGGCTCAACCGTGCTGCTATTTCTGTAACTGTGAGCCGCCGCCGCCCATCCATAATTTCTCCTTCCATAAGACGGATGTTTTCCGGAATGAGCGCCTCCAAGGGTTGACCTGCACGCTCTTCGTCTTCAATGCTTTCTCGACCCATTCGAAAAAGTTTGTCCCATTCTTTTACGGTAAAATATGAGAGGGATGCTTTCCCATATGCACCGTCCAATCACTGTTTAATTTCAATTGGAAAAAGTCCTTCTTTTGTGAAGAATTTAATAACAGTTCGAAACTCCATCTTGAACATGTCACAATCTTCTAAACATAGCCTTCTTTGTGCAACTATACCTGAACAACTGAACACAGCGGATCGGAAGTTACAGCCGAAATTATTTACTTAACCGATTAGGTATTACACCAGATAAGGTTTATGTTAAGGCGATTATCCTTATCGGCGAGGCCGGAAACTTATGGATCTACCCTCGTATGTTCTACAGAAACATACCCGTTGAACACCTGAAGTGGAAGGAATATTAAGACCGACCTCAGTAGGTGTCCTTCAGCAAATTGATAACCCATCAAACACGCGTCTTTTCTAGTAAAAGCATAATATTTACTTTCCATAACAAGCAGATACTTGACGAGTTCTTCCTCTAACCCAGCAGGCAAAATTGTCTTCCTAACTAACTTCTTATATACTACATCCTCTGGAGATGTCTCCAGACGCAAAATTAGTCCTGGAAACTAAACATTCCCGATCAGCTGTTTTAAATCCCATTCTTTTGCTCCTGACAGCCTTTACAGCTTTAATCATTGCTTCTGAACCCCACTGTTTTCTTTTCTTACGTTACGGGGGGCCAATCTGCTTTCTAGTCATATCTGAAATAATACAATTTCCTCACTTGGTATTTAACAAAACTGTAGGTAATATGGCACCTCAACTATAGCGGGGTGCCACATTACCATCCCCGTCTTGTTATACAATAAACTAAAACAAACACTTTTTCTGCTAGCTGTGCCGGATTTCAGGTTACATTATTAATAAAACTAGTTTATGTATTACATATCTGGAACCACAATATCCTCAGTAGAAAAAAGTCATAATATGTAGTTCTCCACCTATAAACAATAACTTTTACAATCCGTAAAACAGAAAATCGCATAATGTATCTACAATACTTGCAGGAAGAGCTCAGCAACAGCAACGGTCATGATAAAAACAGTTTCTGTAGTATTCAGCAGATATTCAGCATAATGCAAGGTCAAAAAGAAGGGGTGCCATGTTATAAGCAGGAGCCACATTACCACCTTCTCCTCTAACTTTCGTCTTCCCGTAAGAGAGCTCGTTCGAAAGTGAGTTGTTATTACACGACACCAACATTATTGGAAAATTGACACTATAAAAGTCAATAAAAACCCATTCATTGTTGCCGAATGACAAAAGTTAAATGACCAGAAAAATTGTGCATAGTACGATCTCACGGTATACTACACGTCAAGAAAATATATTTTTATAACTATAATTTGGTATAAATTATCACAAGTAATATCACAAGAGGTTCTGGATACTACGTTTGTGAATTTATCTGGAAAGCTCAGACTCTCTAATGATATTTATTAGGACTATTTCAGGAATAAAATAAGAATTTAAATTCAATTCTCGTAAACTTAACTTACAATATTGTAATAATTTTACATTTGTATTGTAAGTACATAACCTTTTCAAGTCATCTAACAACAGATAAATGTCGATTGTCATTCATGTCAATAGAGAAGAGTCAAATAAAGTTTTCGGATTATTTCACGAATAGAATAAGAATAAAAGTAATACATATTTAAATTTTGAGCACAGATTATTAACAATTGGCTAAAATGTTATACTTTTATGAAGAAACCGTAAGAATGAAACCTTAGTCGACTATTACAGTCGCTACCGTTCAATTTACTAATACCAACTGAGATAATTAAATCAGAGAAAAAATATTTTACCATTCTGAACAACGTATTTATTAAGATCTATGGTTGCTTAGGCAGATATTGTTAAATAGTTTATAAAATGATTTCAGATTAAAAGTTGGTACATATAAGTTGGTTAAATTTACAATTACTGAAAGCACAGAAAAGTGGTCAGTGATGCATTCTCAAGAATATGTACTGGAGCTATACAGCAGGCTGCACTGACCAAATGCACGTAGCTTGATAAAAGGGATTTGATACTTTTTTTTTTGATAATACACTGCGATATCCGACTTTGATTGGTCAAAATACAAACTTATTTTTCGTTTCATTGATCTATTTTAAGATGACGTTACATTAGTGAAATAGTCATTGTAAGTTTTACTCTTTTGTGAGGATTGAAGAACCGATGCCTCACGCCACGTGTACGTGTTACGAGTAGCGGCAAGCACAAGCATGGTTACAACTGTGCTGGATTTAACACAGACCGACCGATTCTACAAAACAGTTGTGATCTGGCCATTTTTAATGATTTTTTTCCGTGGTGTCTGCGAACCCCTTAAAATTCCGGATCCGCCTAAGGCTCTAACGTTACCCCCTGACAGGAAGCAAATATACTGACACCGTGGATTTCCCTGCAAAAGAATTTTACAAGTGGTACATGTATAAGACTGTACAATTGTTTATCTAACCTTAAGGTGATACGAAATGCTTTTGCTAAGCATGATTTAATGTGGAGTTTAGTAGATTCATAGCTATTTGGATAGAGAGAGCTGGAGAAATAAAATATAATAAAACTGATTGACTTAAAATTGATATAGCATCTGCTTTTATTACAAAATATTAAAAATAAGATCAAGCATGAAAATGTTAGGAATGATATTAGTTCCACTAGGAGAAATGTATTTGAGTGTATGACCACGAGCTTTATTTTAGGAAGGGCAGCAGTTATAGCTATATTTATATTTTTATTCTGCAAAACTTTAAGTTCGACACGTAATACTTGAAACAATCTGGAAGATATTTTATAATTTAGTTATGAGCAGCTATACTTTGAGAAGCAATAAGTGTTTCTAAAGATTCAATAAAATAATTATTGCAGCATTCCTGCTTATGTAGATAATGGGGTTAGAAATATTTTAATATGAATAGCACTGCTCTGTTGCAATACGAGCAACACTCTTACTCATTTAGAGCACAACATTCATCAAGCAGGTGCCGATGCAATAAAATGTCACAGATTTCAAGATTTTCTCACTTAATATAAGGTAAATCTTCAACAAATGGAAAATTAGTTAGAAGATATAAGAACTGTAACAACACTATTTCACATCAGAACTCAATATTTTTGTTTTCATAATATATACGAGGGTCATTCTATATGGCAACTGTGATATATCGTGCGAACGTGTGGCTTCACAGTAATCGCAATAAATACATTCGAAAGCCCGCGGCAAACAGTACCGAAATCAACCGACAGAGAGCAGTCGCATGCGAGGGTGGCTCGGTACCAGCGCCTGAAACATCCACTTTGAGTTTGGCCGTGCTACAAGATGGATGTAAGCACAGTGAAACAGCGAGCATAAGTGAAAATTATCATTCTCGCTGGCAGAAATGCTAACCAGTGTCATGCGGAACTAACAGCAGCTGTGGGTGATAGTGTATTGCCCTACCGGACAACTGATGGAGGCACACTGGGTGGATGGAGACTTTCCGACATGCGCAGCAACGACAGACTCGCCGCGGAGTGGGCGGCCCACGTCTGCCCATACTGACTGAGCTGTCCCTAACTGTTATTGAGCAGTGCTTAACAAAGGACCGACGTTGCACTGTGCACGAACGGGTAGGTCGAGAGGAACAGTGTTCCGGATTTTACGGCAGGACTTGAAGGTGCGCAAGAAGTGTTTAAAACGAGTACCACATGAGTTAACAGAGGTGCAGAAATGGACGCGTTATGAGACCAGCTGTATCAACCTGAAGCGATTTGAGCGGGAAGAGAAAGGAATGACAGACTCAATCGCATTATTACTGCGATTGATAAAACCTGGGTATGAGCGTATGAACCAGAATTGAAGACCCAATCAGCAGAATGACGTTATCCAGATTCACCACGACGACACAAGATGCTACAGAATCCATCACCCACGAAGGTTATGCTCATTCTGGCGTATGACAGCCACGGTATTCTGGAGTGTACACCGTCAAAGCCCAATACTCTTGCAACTTTTTGCTGTACCAACTGCGACGTACACTTAGGCAAAAACGTGCGGCACTGCCGGATAATGCAATCATGCTCCATGATAACGCTACAGACTATATTGCAGACGTCACCAGGAATTGCGTACAGCGTTTGGAGTGGAAAATCCTACCCCACCCACTCTACTCACCAGACTCAGTCCATGCGACTCGAACTTCATTCTACAACTGAAAAAACCATTGCGTGGGAGGTGCTTTGCAAACAGGGCATCTTCACGGCATATCGGCGACAGGTGGCCCATTGATGGCAATGCAAATGGCTTTCAACGCCTTCCCCATCGTTGGCAACGCTGTGTGGATGCATTGGGAGACTATTTTGAAAGACAGTAGTTGATTATGATTCATTTGTGTTCCATTTGTACTCCTGCACAATAAATTTACACAGTTTCAATGCGTGAGTGTAATTTAAACCTTGGTCGTGACCTCCTATACCGGAACCCTATTTTATGCAGGCATTCAAATACATACTGCCTTATTGGTTCAATGCACATCGTGGAATTCCCATAGTGTCGCATTATCACAAGATATACCATCGTTGCCATGACTTATGCAATGACCCTCGTATGTCGTTATCAGTTTCATTGTATACATAATTGATTTATTTCTGAATAATCAAGAATCCACAATCATTTACAGACGAAATTCATAACAGTTTTACCCAAGAGCGATCAGGGGAAAAAATTCTGCAAGACGGTTTTCTTTCGCAATCGAGTTAGTGTACTATAAATTCAAAATGAAGAGAGGCTGATATTACAATTAGAAATATGGAATGGGCAAAGAAACAATTTGTTTAAGAACCACTGTGCTTAAGGTTTTGGTTCACTAGAGGAGTCAAGCAGAACGAGGAAGTAGCGGTGTGTTTCTGGTCAACTGTTGCTGCTAAAGAGTTGCTAATAATAAATTATTCTGCTTTGGTGCGTACAAATTTGTGATATTCTATGTGTTGCGTCCTGTGTCGTGCGATGTCAGCAAGTTCGGAAGAATACTTAAAGCGTGACGAAGAGCTGAAAAAAAGATGTGCAACAATGTATAAAAGATAAATGCTTGATTTTCCTGGATAAATGTAATTTTTTCTTTTTGTTTTCAATACAATTGTATTCAATGTATTCACATTTTGCTGCATTATCTCATCGATAAAGCTAACTTTATGCACACTTGCATGTATTTCACGGGCCAACGAAAGAATTACTCTTTCCTATGTTGGTTGTCTTTAGAAAGATTTCTAGATCATAATAAATAATAATTAATATAGATAAAAGAAATTGAATACAAGGTAAAATAACTTTAACCAATGCTAGAAAACCCCATGAAATTATTTTAGGATTCATGTTCATACCTGCAACAACTTTTAAAGTCACCTACTTACTGCAGGACCATCAAGTTTTTCCATGTAGATTTTTATTTCAGAAACATCGTGGTTGTACAAATTGAATTTTTTTCCTGCCTTAGGGCTTTTTCTTCCTTTCTTGCATTTTCAATAAAATTTCGATTTTAACCTGACCTTTTAGTGCTGAAATATTCTTAAACTTTTCTTATTTAGTAACTTATTTGAGTGATGTTTAACACTTGTTTTACTACTGAGACACCACAGGCAGTGGAAACTGATGATACATGAGATTTTTTTTTGATTAATTTATTTATGGACGCTCTTTAACATCTCAGGTCATCAGCGTCCCATTCAACTCAGGGCGTGAAACGGCCGACAAATTTTGCTCATAGGCCTCTCTTTCAGGCTTCAGGTTCTTTTTCGTGCCGTAAATGTACGACACGGGCCCACGGCTTTACTTCTCTTCCGAAGGAACCATACTTAGGATTTTTACGCCCGAAAAAATCCATTGGTCTTGGTCGGGTTCGAACCCGCGATCTAAGGATTTAGAAATATGGTAACCACTACACCACCAGGACCGACACATATATACATGAGATGAAATGATATATTGGGAAAGGAATTTTTAAAGGAAACGATCCAGGTCTAAGTTTAGGGTACCTCGCCGGCATTTGCTAATTTAAGGACTGAAGAAAACCTGGAAAAAAAAAAACTTCAGTCAGACGGTCAATCCTGGCAGGATTCGAACCCCCGACCTCCCGCTCAAGAGTCCGTGCCTTAACGACCTGTCACCAGTGGCGGTTTTTAGTAATGTGTTTCATTACACCAGATATTCTCACAATCGATATGAAATCCACAGAACTGATGCTGTTGTTCATCATCCACTAAAACCGTGACGGCTGGCCGAGGTCGTTAAGGCGCGGACTTGTGAGCGGGTTCGAATCCCGTCAGTCCTCCCTGATTGAGGATTTTTCCAGCTTTTCCTCAGTCCTCATAAATGGCAAATGCCGGGGAGGTACCCTAAACTTAGGTCTGGAAAGATTCCTTCCTTAAAAAATACTAAAAATCCTTTTCCAATATATCATTTCATCTCATGCATCATCAGTTTCCATCGCCTGTGGTGCCTCTGTAGCAAAAGCGGGCGTTAATTCATTCATCATCCATTAATAGTGCCAACCACAGAAGTTGGTGAAAGCTATGGTAGCATTTCAAACCATGTAACATGGCAAACCGCCCGGAAGATTTTGACTGTTTTAATTTCAACAGAACTTGTACATTAAACATTTTTCTCTCTCACGCATATCAACATTGTACTTCAGGACATGCTGAAATTACAAAAACTGTGATTTTTGGAGAACTCTAAACAATCTTTATTTACTAATAATATCTAGCTTTTACCAGCATCTGAAGGGTTGTCTTTTATTCGCACTATAGTATGCAGGTAAAGAACGAGTGCTGATGTTATTTGATGAAATTAAGGACGTCATATTTTCTTGAACCTGAAGTTTATTTATTATTTATTTTATGCATTTATTTTTTGCCGATGGACATTTTAAAACTCTCCATGTTCTCTGAAGATTGCTGGAATTACATGCTTTTCGTAAAATAAGTGAATTTTGCTGCAAATTGAGCTTTTTGCCATTACTCACGAAAACCACAATAACATGATGTAAAAGCATTTGAGATCACTTTAATATAGATATTTAAGTCATGTTTGTCTTGTATACGAAATGTGTGTGATGATGATTATTGCTTAAGGGCGCAAAACTGCTATGGTCATTAGCGCCCAAACACATCAAGTACTGTGTCAGAAATAAAAAATAAATAAACAAAGAACGCAAATCCTGCGCATAATGAACGGAAGTAGTACTTGTGCAATAAAATGTATACCCAAAAACAAATAACAAGGGTATAAGGCGCCACAAACATTAAGGTGTTACTAAAACAGCCGCAAGAGCGGAAAAACACTGCAGTCCTGTAATGGGCTAAAATCGTACCAATAAAATCCCAAAGCAAACACAGGTCAATAAACAAAGACCGGTAGCAAAACTGATCAGCAAGAGCTGAAAACAAACCAGTCGTATAAAAGATTAAAATGGTAACCATAAAACCCCAAAACAAATAACAAGGGTAATGTGCAAAACAACAATTAAAGACTAGTTAACACGATTCAGCAAAAGCTGAAAAAACAACACTCTTAAAAGAGTCTAAAAATGCCGTCAATGGTAAAAGATAAAACCTCACACCTTGCTCCAAAAACCACAAACACGGATAAAACGGAGCACACGCTCAACAGCAACCACATCATCTGCAAGTAAGTCCTCAATAGAGGAGGGCAAACCTATTTCATATCTAAAAGCTGTCAGATGATGGCAATCAATTAAAATGTGACGCACTGTAAAGGGGTGGTCACAGTGAGGGCAAACTGGAGCGGGTTGACCATTAAAAAGGTGAGAGTGACTAAAACGGCAATGCCCAATTCTAAGACGAGCTAAAATTACTTCTTCGCGACGAACTGCGCGAGAAGAAATCGACCAGTTTAAAGGGGCGGATTTACATTCACGGAGCTTATTAGTTGGGAGTAATTCCCACTCCTCGCGCCAGCGCGAAAAAATGGCTCTACGTAAAGAAAGTATAAAATCCCCGAAATAAAAACGCTGCTCGTACTCAGCAGGGTCTAAAAGAGCGGATTTTGCTGCAACATCTGCGGCCTCATTACCTGCGACTCCGACGTGCCCAGGCACCCATAACAGTGTTACCCTGACGCCAGCGTCGTAAAGGGTTAAAACTACATTCTGGACCATCTGTACCAGTGGGTGGAGGTTGTACAGATTTCTAAAACTTAAAATTGCACTCAAAGAGTCGGAACATACAACACTGTTCCCTAGCCCCTGATCATAAATAAATAAAACCGCCCGAAAGATAGCATAAAGCTCCGCCATAAAAATAGATGTTGCAACGTCAAGACCATACGTAAAACTAGCCCCATTAAAAACAAAAGCACATCCTACACCTGTGTCACATTTAGAGCCGTCGGTATAGATAAAATTCCAGCCATTAAAAGAGGATTTGATCTCGCTAAAAGAACAACGAATAATATGTGCTGAGGTCGATGATTTTGGACAGGACGTAAGCCCGAGATGAACCGGGGCCTCTGCTAAAATCCAGGGGGAGAAGAAGTTTCCCCGGCTAAGAAAAAAGCAGGTAACTCAATGTCCAAAGTTCGTAAAATCTCCCGAAAACGAAAGCCAGCGGGCTTAGGAGTAAAAGACCGAGCAGCATAAAAACGATCAAAAGACACATTAATAAACGGCCCATTCGTGGGATGACGAGGTTGCGCAGCTAAGCGACAACCGTACGCAGCCAGTAAAACATCCCTACGATAAAACAACGGAGGTTCTCCAGACTCCGCACATAAACTCAACACAGGACTGGTGGGGAATGCTCCAATGCCAACACGGATACCCCGGTGATGAATCGGGTTAAGCCGACGAAGGACAGAAGGTCGCGCTGATCCGTAAACCACACAGCCATAATCCAGTTTCGATCGGATAAGTGAGCAATAAAAACGTAAAAGAACAGTCCGGTCAGCTCCCCAAGATGTGCCACTTAAAACACGTAAAATACAAAGAGAACGTTCACACTTGCCTCTGAGTTGCGCTATATGCGATGACCAGCATAATTTCCTGTCAAACACCAAGCCAAGGAACCTAACTTCGTATGCGAAAGAGAGTGCGTCTGGGCCGAGATGGAGCGAAGGTGGAGGATACTCCTTGTGGCGCCAGAAGTTCATGCAGACGGTCTTCTCTGCGGAGAAACGGAACCCGTGAGATACACTCCAAGAGTAAAGGCGGTGAAGACAGCATTGGAGGCGGCGTTCCAAGAGACAGGTTCTCCGAGAGGAAAGATAGATGGCAAAATCGTCCACAAATAACGACGATTGTATTCCTGGCGGTAAACACTCGGTGATAGAGTTAATGGCAATGGCAAACAGTGTGCAACTAAGTACCGAGCCCTGAGGTACGCCGTTCTCTTGAATAAAATTAGATGACAAAACTGATCCCACGCGAACATTAAAAACCCGGTCTTTCATAAATTCCTGAATAAAAACAGACATACGCCCACGTATGATCCAATTCTGAAGCGTATGGAGGATACCGCCTCTTCAGCAAGTATCGTACGCTTTCTCTAAATCGAAAAACACAGCAACCGTTTGGCACTCGCGCACAAAACCGTCCATTACATGGGTAGTTAAAGACACCAGGTGGTCGACTGAGGAACGATGACGCCGGAAACCACACTGGGCGTTCGTTAAAAATTGCCTCGACTCCAACCACACATGAGCCGTCCGTTAATCATTCGTTCCAACACCTTGCAAACGCAGCTGGTGAGGGAAATCGGACGGTAACTGGAAGGAAGATGTGGGTCCTTTCCAGGCTTAGGTATGGGAATGACGGTGGCCAATCGCCAAGCGCAGGGAAATGTGCCGTTACACCAAATAAAATTAAAAGTTCGTAATAAAAATGCTTTGCCTTCTGCTGGTAAATGCTGCAATATGGCAACATGAATGTCATCTGGCCCCGGTGCGCAAAGTCGAGAGGTAGAAAGGGCATGCTCCAGTTCCCTGGCGGTAAAAGGAACGTTGTAGTTCTCCTGATGGTCGGAGGCAAATGAGAAACCTTTCCTCTCAACCTGCTCCCTTAATGCGCGAAATGTAGCCGGGTAATTGGCGGAACTAGAAACATCAGCGAAGGTTCGCCCTAAAACATTGGCGACGTTAATCGGAGTAGTGAGCACTCGATTTAAAACCCTAAGACCGGGTATAGGTGTAAACCTTGGTTTGCCAGCAACGCGGCGTAGCCGTTCCCAAACTACGGATGAAGGCGTTGTGCGGTTAAAAGAAGAGGTAAAAGAAATCCAAGAAGCCTTTTTGCTATCCTTTATGACTCGGCGGCATTTGGCGCGAAGTTGTTTGTAGCAAATCATATTTGCTGATGTAGGGTGGCGACGAAAAGCTCGGAAAGCACCTCTGCGTGCACGCAATGCATCCCGGCATTCATCGGTCCACCAGGGAACCGGCAAGCGTCTGGGGTGACCAGACGACCGGGGAATAGCCTTATCTGCGGCCGTCATGATGACCGTACGGAGGTGCTCGATCGCGATGTCGATAGATGGAAATTCACACCCTGAAAATTCGGCCAAAGATCGATAGAGAGTCCAATTCGCCTTATCAATGAGCCATTTTGGCGTGCGCTGTGAATATGCGTTCGGAGAGAGTACATGGATCTGACACGGAAAGTGGTCACTGGAATATAAATCAGAGATGACGTTCCAGATGAAATGTACAGCAAGTGAGGCAGAACAAATGGATAAGTCCAAGTGCGAAAAGCTATGAGTGCTGTCAGAGAGAAAAGTAGGTTGACCAGTGTTGAGAAGTATAAGATTGTGATTTAGCAAAAAGTCAGCTAAGAGGTTACCTCTTGCACACTCCATGGTGGAACCCCATAGGGGATGGTGTGCATTGAAATCCCCCAAAAGAAGAACAGGGGGCGGTAGCTGAGACAAAAGATCGTCCAGGTCAACTGTGGTGATGGTGCCGGACGGAGGTAAATAAACATTGCAGACTGAAAAACTAAGGCCAGAAAAGTGAATTGTAGCTGCAGCAGCTTGTAAAGGAGTCTGGAGCTGTAATGAGGTGCTGTACACGTCGTTTCGAATTAAAAGTAAAACTCCGCCGTGAGCGGGAGTGCCATCTTCGGGAGGGAGATCAAATCTCACCGAAGAGTAACCGCGTAAATTAAAAGAATCACTTGGGCGAAGCTTGGTCTCTTGGAGACACACAAGCAAAGGGTCAGTAGAACGTAAAATTAATTCCAGGTCAGGTCTTCGACTACGGAGACCACGCACATTCCACGAAAGGATAGCCATTGTTAAAATTAGATAAAAGAAGCTAAAATTTAACACCTTACTTTTTGGACGGTGCAGGGCGAAACAAACGTCCTTTTTTCAATCGCGTGGGACTCGGTGGTTTTGAAGGAGCAGGCACATCCTGCTCCATCACATCCTCAGAGGGAGGGCTCTCCCGCTGAGAAGCATCCGTCGATTCCAACGCCTGGAATCGGTTGGATGTGGGTATAGGCGGCGACGGCGACCGCCTAGCGGGTTTGCTCCCATCATGGGAGCGTGACCTCCGAGGAGGAGAAGGGCTCTTTTTCTGCTCTACCTGAGTTGACGACTTTAAAAAATCCGTTCGTGTAAAACTCGTCCTGAACTTAATATCAGGGGCATTAAAAACAACCGCTTTGGGCTTCACGGTAGAGCGCTTTGGAGAACTAGGAGTAGTTTGGACCCGTGTAAAAACAAGATCGCAGGTCTGCGTACTGCTATCGCACTTCTTGGGCGCAAAAGAAGCTGCTGCGCTGTAGGTGCCGGTCTTAGGCACGACAGGTTGGCGAGACTGGAATCGCTTCCGGGCTTCAGTAAAGGAGAGTTTTTCCTTCACCCGGATCTCCTGGATACAGCGCTCCTCTTGAAAACGAGGGCAATCGCGGGACGAGGCTGGATGTCCACTGCGGCAGTTGACGCAGACAGGAGCAGATGGGCATGCTCCCTCGTGACTTGCTTCACCGCAGGTTGCACAGATGGGAACGGCACTTTTACAGGATATGCGAGTGTGTCCAAAACGCTGGCACTGAAAACATCGCAACGGGCTCGGGATATACGGGCGCACTCTTATCACCTCGTAGCCCGCCTTTATCCTCTGCGGCAAATCGACCCTGTCGAATGTGAGGAAAAGAGTCCGGGTCGGCTGTAATTCCCCCTCTTTCCTTGCCTGTACACGATAAACTGAGGTGACCCCTTGATCTTCCAGACAGCTCTGGATTTCCGGGTCGGACATTCCGTCTAGAACATTTGTGGTAACAACTCCTCGCGACGAATTCATGGTCTTATGTTTCTCGACACGGACGGGATATCCGTGGAGTAGCGTCGCCTTGAGCAACGAGTTGCTTTGAGACAGGCCAATGTCTCCACCAAGAGTGATCCGTTGCGTAGACGGGTACAGGACTTAACGGGTTCAGCTATGGCATCAATGCCCTTCTGAATTTTAAATGGATTTACGGTCGTAAACGACTGACTCTCTTCAGTACGACTAATAACTAAGTAACGAGCGAAAGACTTCTCGATTACTTCTTTTACGTCAACTCTTTTCGTTTAAAATGTAAAGGATTATTTTCCAGTACCATAGCGATTTATTCCTCCACCATTGCAACCGTCTCCGATGGCGGGCTGCTTCCTGGGCGCCACCCCGGCTTAGGTTACTGGCTCTGGCCTGAACAAAGTAACCTCAGGGTCACACCTTCCTGTGGGCTGACGAAGGGACCCAATCGCCTGCAGGAAGTCTACAGCTCATGCAATGGCCCTTCCCCGGGCCTGGCCTTTACCAGGGGATACGCTCCCGTCCTACATGATAACCCAGTGCTGGGAGTTACGCTGTTACCCAGTCACTTTTTACCGTGTCAAACACGGGGGCACCCATCAGACAAAGAATAGGGAAGTAGGACAAATAAAACAATAAAAGAGGCGAAATAAAAAGGAGTCAAACGCGCTAAGCGCGGACCTGAGGGAGCAGCTCGGGTGCCTCGGGGTCGCTACGCCCCGTACCCAAAAAATTGGGCCCCTGAGGGGCGAAATGTGTGTCTCTACCAAACCTTACTAAGAAGTTAAGGTATTTTTAACAAAGACGGGCATTTTCCTTTTGAATATTATATATGTGCTTTCTAATATAACGAACACTAAAAATAATACACAAAATAAACTATATTTCATATCAGTATTTATCACTTGCAGAGTCATAATTAACCTTGTAGAGACATCAGGCGAACAAATGAAGGTCAACGGCGCTTGTTAACTATATATGTTGTGTCCATTTTATTTTCTTAACTGTACACATTAAGATACGATATGATGTTAATATAATAAAATAGAAGTATTAACATTTTTTAATATTATTACTATATAGAGAGGAAAATATAGCATAGACTGGGCCAGTCACAATCACGAAAACAGCATTACAAGGAATAAAAAATGTGGTTTTACCTTTACATCCTTTTTTCTAAGAAAGTGCCAGAACAGATGAAGAAATGAAAACAAGGTATATGCAGACTAAAAAATAAACGAGAGTAAGAAAAGATAAATACAAAAAAGTAACAGCAGCAGAAAAAAAAGAAAGAATATTCAGAAATAAAATAGAACTAGAAAGGCATTGTTATTTCTCATTTATTATTATTTTTGTGTCCTTCTTAAGAGTGATATGAGCTTTCTTCTTCTTCTTTGGATACAAAGAGAGAGTGAGAGAGTGAGTGAGTGGAAGTAAAATACGGGGAATAAACAGAAAGGGAAATCTCTTCTTCTTTTTGCTTTTCTTCTTGCAAATCCGTATCATTGATAATATTCTCATTTTTTGTTATATGGCATATTAATATTTTGTACAAATATATTCAGTTACATTTTTTTCAGTGTAAATAGACATGAGTGAATTTTCTCAATTTTTGTGATGTTACAGATTATATCTCATCTAATGACAAAATTTAGCAGTAACACAGCATTGTCATACTTAAATACACCGTTGAAATGTCCTTTGGCTTTATACGTCTTAAAATATAAACTAATCTCTTTACATATCCATTAGATATACAAAAATAGTTTAGTTTTATAATTGTCTGCAAACAATTAAATATACTTATTTTAAAACTCAAAAAGAATGCACATTTGCTTTGATATCCTACCATGGATTCTGACTTAGCAATAAGATATTAACATTTAAATTTAATAAATAATATTGATCTGTCTATTAATCTCACTTTAAATTTAGGAAAAAGCTCCAAAACATCTAGGACAAAAAATTTAAAATAAATAATATGCAAAATAATATGCAAAAAATTTATCCTTAAAATACATTTCCCTCTTTTTCTATCTCACAGTCAAGAATATATATAACCCTTGGGAAAAATGCTATAGCAAACCTTTGCATGGACATTTTCTCATTCTGAAAAAAGTGAATTTCATACAAGTTTAACCATCTGTTGATGCTATTCCTATGCCTTCATTAATTATCTTCAACCGATTCTAGTGTCATAAAATTTCTATGGTCGTCATGGGATTTTAAAAACTTTGAGAAAGTTGTGAAATTCTAACTTTAGAATTAGACTGCAGTCGCTAGCTACAGGAATCTTGTGAATAAAATCGTTGACCTTAAGAATGGAAGGTAATGTCCTAACCAGATGATTTCTAACATTTTAACCAAACTTTATGTGACTTATACATGTAAAGTAATATACAGTTATTAAGTCATAGAAGAAAATATATCAGTCAGTTTGCAAGGTAGATTTCACCCCACGAAAGTAGCACGATAATATTAAAAACATTTCTTAAAAAAGAGAGAAAAAGAAATACTTTTGTGTATTAATTCTCCTTTGTAGCAAAATTGAACATTTTACTTTCTTCACTATAGCTATAAATAACACTACTATGCCTAGTTATATATAATACCTTATAACAAAGATAAGATTTTTAGGAAACTAACACTGACCTTTTCAGTTCTGGGACATTATAGGTGTTTATTATTGTAATTCATAGCTCTGATAGAATAAAATAAATTCTTATACCATTATATTTCGTGCTTCTTTATTACGTTTGAAGATATTTCATTTGAATTTGCTATTATGACATTCAACAATTAAGTATTCTGATACATTTTTAGTAGTACTCCTTCTTCTATCTTCCATCAACATCCGGTTGAAATCGGAAAGAATGAGCTCAATATCATCGAATAAGAGTTACGAAGCTATAGGATCTCAAGGTGCATCTTCTCTCCACTCGAACAAGATGAATTTCTCCAACGTTCTAAAATTGGTTTCATAAAGCAGCCTCTGACTTCTATGCGACAACTTCATTTATCAAATACACAATAATTTAATGCTTTGTTATTGGTTGTGGAAGGGTTTTAGGAATATCACCAAAGAAACGACCTCGTTGGCAACTTTACCTTCTTTAGCTACTTGCTGGAATCCATGTGCAAGACAAGTGACACGTGAGGAAGAGAAATCTTCTATCACTCATCCGTTTTCAGTATGTAAGTGACTATCTTGCAGCTTATGTGGATTCGGAAACATTTGCACGGAATACCTCAACACAATGGCAACATTGGAATGCATCGGCTTCTTATAAGTAGTTTATCCACGATGATTGGCGATGTATCTTTCATCTACATTTAACCACATGAAATGGTGGGCAATGTCTGCTGGCATCTCTTTGCATTCTACCCCTGGCATATTTCCCTATAGAAGATGAAGTTGTCCTGGCTCCCCATCAATTAGAGTAATTGAAATAATAAATATTTGTAATTTTAAATCAACGATTTTGTGATTTCTTACAGATATGTTGTTCTTTCTGTGCATACGAAACATAGATGACAAAATTCATGTATATAGAATTAAGACGGTATAGTGTTCAACCTGAGCATAATGTCTATAATGTGTAATTTTAGCTATATTTAAGAGATAACATATAATATTATAGCATGGTAAGGAAAAACTCACGTCTTTCTCCGAACATAGTAAGCCTTGGCAAAAGTAACACAATAGAAACTAATCCCTTCAGGAATGCGGGCAAAAAAGGGTTGGCCAGCCTTAGGTATGGAAGCTTGTTCGGGAAGTCACTGATGTGCGTTTGCAGGTCATTGACATAACGTATAAAATTTGTTTGAAGTAGGCTAATTGACGAACAGCGTAACGTGTGCTCTGCCAAAAAAATTTCCAGCACATAGGAATGGATATCGATGATGTCAACAATGACCTATGAGCATAATGAAAACAAAACCGGCGGGAATATTTCGCGTCGTTTTAAGGGGGAGAGCGTTTTGCCTCAAAAAAGGGCACTCTCAAAATTCTCCAGGCCAAGATAGTGCTGCATCACCAGGGCAGTTAGAGGAAGAACAACCTAAGTCGGAGGTACAAGATACGCATCAACGAGGCTCAACAATCATATAACACCACTGTGCTGCATTAAATAGCATTGAAGTAGCACTTTCTTCATATTAGGCACCATTTGAGTGTTTGCCAAGTTTACTTTGCCAGCGATTTAGTCATACGTGAATTCATCTGATTATTCATGTTGGGAGAATAAACAACCTCAGCAACTAATTCACGAAGTATTATTTACCGGAGCATTCTATATCCAATTCCTATTCACTTTAGCCCTGGCTAGCTTACAACTGCCAGAAAATCAGCGTAAAGATCTAGAGAGAGAGTCTCATGGAAGCGGAGTGGTGGTCTGCAACAACCTTGGCGAAATCTGCGATCGGCGGGCTTCAATTAACACCATTATCACACAGTCAAATTCACATCCCCCATTAACGATCCTACTTCAAATTGGCGCTCACGACTTGGGGTCAACTGTAACAAACTCCCCTATATATTAAATTCGTTTCAAAGGTTACCGTTCCCCTTGGATATTTTGCCCTTTTTTGATTTGTTGCCCTACCCTTCCTCGTACAACAAAAATTCTGAACTTCTATATTCTCCCCATCTCTTAATCATCTCTCTGTCATGCTTAGAACATCGAAGGATTTAACATACTCAATAAATAAATCTGTTACTTGAGAGTTTCTTCCATAGCCCATGGGTGTTTCATACACCGACTCTGAGTGTGGGGTGGAGAACCTGAGCTTTTCTCTACTGTTTAGGTTCCTTACCTCGCCGACATGTATCTGCCAGTTTTTGGGATCTCCTCTCTACCTGAAGCCTCTTTCCCTGTTTTCTATTGTTATAGGTACCCCCACTACTCTGGTTGTTACTGATATTGCTGCTGTTGCTGTTGCCACCCACTGCTCCTAACACCGCTACAGCTTCTGTTGTTCGGGGGATTACCATCCCCTCCGTGGGGTCAAGAAAGAGTAGGGTGGCATGTATAAATTTGTATAGGATAAGAATAATTGGCAAGTTAATTAGGAGGATAAGCTGGGCAAGAGAAAGTCTCCGTCTAGAGAGAACATAACATATAATGCACTTATATATTTTGAAGGTATCTCTGTTGATGTATTGAATTGTGTATTTCTCTTGTTTAGTATCCTGTGATTATAAGTTTAAAATTCTTATTAATGACATAACTTTTTTGTACGACGTGATGGGGAGAGGGGGAGGGTCATTTCATAAAGTTTGTACATATGTAATTCTATGTATATCTGTGTGTCTGATTTTTCTCTTTTCTCAGCATTTCATATGTATAAATAGGAGCACGAACGGTCTGACTAGACCCGTGCACTAGTTAAGTATGTACTCTATGTATCTGAAAGCCATTATTGAACTAAATACACTTACTACAACTACTTTTTATACAACTACGGCATGTGTGTTCATCTAGTACTTTTCTATTGCAAAATTCGTATAAAAAGGTTTACCGTACTGGAACCTGGACGGTAGAAACGGCTATAATAGTGAAGTATGGGGCTTATAGAAACCAGATTAAACAATTTAGGTTACACACCCAAGGTAAACATTCGAATGTCTGCTTTATTATAGACGCCTCCTCAACATTTTCCAATTGAGTAGCTTGTTTCTGATGCTGCAACAAGTGTCAACACTTTTCTGCAGGCGCCTAAGAAAACGACAAAAGCAAAAATTAGCAAGCAGCCGGAAAAGAATTTATTAATGTTGGGGTATGAGTCATTCAAGAGTCTTAAGGGCCCACTTTAAGTTACGGTTATTTACATTTTACTGAGAAAGGAACATATCACTTTTATTTTCTCGTAAACTACTTGCTTATACACAACAAATGAACCTTCTGACATGTTGGCAATATATTATTTTTCCATCTATAGACATTTCCTGTATCCCACAAACCACTCTCGCAGTATGACACTTTCTGAAGATTTACATTTACATCTTCTTTTTTGAGCAAACTAAACACTATTAAAAGTTGCTACTATTACTGAATGATAAGTCCAAATGCTGGCGTTTCAAATGGAGAGAAGGATCTTCTCTCCTTTAATGTTAAAATGATTATCAAGGTCTAACAATCCTGTCATTCATTTTTAAAATTCTCTATGTGTGTTATTTTTCATTCTTTACGTTGCACTATAACGTTAGAGCTTAAATTTTGCTTTAAAGAACGACGAGTTGCTTACAGTGAGAACAAATATATGTTTAGCTGCGGTGCTATGCACTACCCATTTTATAATAATAAAAAAAAAGGCTGCACATTAAATATTTTTCATGTATTGGTTTCAAAGAATGACGCGGCGCATACAATAGAGCTTTAAAATAAAGGGCAACTAATGCATAGGACAAGTACAGCGAGCTAGGTATTTTTAGTTTCTATCAGGTAAAACATGTCCTTTTAGATACCAATATCAAGATTAGGCCAATTTAGGTATTCACAAATATTGGTCGCCCCAAGAAAAGATGGGTTGGAAAACAGCCACAACAGATCTCAAAATAGTAGTAGCGCTTAGTAGATATTTGGAGAGCGAATTAACTTTCCGGGAACTTTTTGATCAGGGTAGAGGAATGCATAAAATAACAAATAAGCACCTACTTTTCGATAATACGATGCCAAGTATTAATCTTACATTTGCAACATAACTTCTATGAAAGGATTGCAGCGTGCCTACTGAATGCCAGTATATGATTGGTTATAATATAAGTATAGTGCTGCACTGTGCAATAATTCGAAATTTATACTGACAAGCCCTGCCATATATAATACATTTTCAAATTCTTCAGTTTGTTATAGTATGTGTCTTTTTCTGCAATAATTAATTATAATTTTATTCTCTCTATGATAAAGGACAAAAGGACAAAATGCTCATTATGGAAGGGAAAAATAATTAATGTTTTATTATTAATACGAGTTCAACGCATAGTTATTTGTTGATATATATTAAACAATTCACAAACACAAAAGTTGCTGTATTTCTTTCATATTATGTTGCAAAGTGATATGATCTTAGGTGTTACGCTTCCGGCGCGCAAGTTCATGTCTCTACAAGGAAATTATAATGCTCAGTTCCAAGCAATATCATACATTGTGCATCATCACTTCTAGTCCCAACTCAAATAAGAATGGCATAGATCAGGTGCTCTTAAACTTTTCCAGTGACGCACAATTACATTCAACGCAGTATGTTAGATATATGTGAGTAGGTCCATAAGCTTCCGGCATAACCATTTTCTAGGTATGATAAAGACAAAAATTACATTTCACTTTTCACTAGAGTTACCCTTTATTGCAATACACTTCTCACATCTTTGAATTAACATTTCAACCCCCCCCCCAAATAGTCAGAAGTCTTGTCTGCAAAATGGGCATAAACAGTAGCATCCATCACTTCTTCATCACACTTAAATTTCCTTCCTTGAAGGTCATTCGTCCTTCCCTAGTTTTGAGAAGAGGAAATAGTCCCTGGGAGCTATATCTGGGCTGTAGGGTAAATGGTCGATCTCCTTGAAGCCACATTTCTTCACAGCTTCCTTTGCAAGATGAGCTGTGTGCACAGGTGCGTTGTCATGAGGGAAGGCGCACACCACCACTCAGCTTTCCTCGCCCTTTCTCTTTCATGGAAGCACGTAATCTGTGCATTGGACCAGCATAGTATTCCCCATTTACTTTAGTGTTCCTCCACTTGAAGTCAATGAAGAGTATTCCTTCACAGTACCAAAAGAATGTAGCCATAATCTTCTTGGTTGACTGAGTGACCTTGGCCTTTAGAGGCGGTGCTTCGCCAGGTTACGCCACTCCATTGATTCTCTTCTCATGAATCATAGTAGAGGACCATATTTTCATCTCCTGTAACAATGGTTTGCAGAACTTCTATCTCGTTGCCACAGCAGAACTCCAAAAATGCCTGACAACGGATGACTCGTTGCTG
Source organism: Metallyticus violacea (assembly GCA_030762175.1). NCBI lineage: Eukaryota > Metazoa > Arthropoda > Insecta > Mantodea > Metallyticidae > Metallyticus > Metallyticus violacea. The sequence continues at coordinate 105,723,099 of CM060835.1, read as the reverse complement.
CTTTTCGAGGAAAGAAGTCTAGGCGCCCCATCTTGCACTAACCTTATTCATGTTTAAATGTTCATGAATAATTCGAAAGACATTGTTTTAGAAAACCCAACCTTGCTGCTATTTCTGTAACTTTGAGCTGCCGGTCTTCCATAATTTCTCCTTCCACAAGAGCGATGTTTTCAGAAGTGAGCACCTTCTAGGGCTGATCTGCACTTCTTCGTCTTCAATGCTTTCTCGATCCATTCGAAAAAGTTTGGCCCATTCTTTTACTGTAGAATATGAGAGGGATGTTTCACCATATACACAGTTCAATGCTGTTTAATTTCATTTGGAGTAAGTCCTTCTTTTGTGAAGAACTCAATAACAACTCGATACTCAATTTTGAACATGTCAAAGTCTTCTACATATAGCCTTCTTTATGCAACTATATCTGAGCAACTGAACACAGCGGAGCAGAAATTAGAGCTGCAATTATTTACTTAACAGATAAGGTATGACACCAGATAAGGGTTTTGTGAAGACGATAATCCTTATCGGCGAGGCCGGACTTATGAACCTACCCTCGTATCAGTAAGCATGTTTTACTATCGAAATGCGTGATTTTATGGAAAAAGGGTCAAAATAAGAATTTCTGTATATGTATAATAATACTAGTGATTTACTTAGTTATTGAATGTAATATTTAGAATTTGTTATTTATTGGAGAAAAACTGTTCAATCTATTCCTACTCAATGGATTGATTTGTGAAATGTCTTAAACTTAATTTTGTTACGGTTAAAATATATTGAATGAATATTTAAACAAACTTCGACACATATATTCCAGAAATGATCCTCCAGAGCTCAGATTTACAATCAGTAAAGGCTATTAACTTTACAAGTGTAATTAATTTCTGACTCATTTTTGTTTCAGTACGAAGGCTGGACTTGTTTAGATAAACACAGTTCTTTAATCTTTCGTTTCAACTGACTTACTTTTAATTTTAAATTTGAATCAACGTTCAAATTATATATGCATTTGTTCTTATATATATATATATATATATATATATATATAAAATTAACAGTAATAATAAAAGTAGATAAGGATAAAACACTGAGAAAAAGTAACACTTCGAACTACTGGAGTTCTTCAATGGAAAGAAGCTAGACAAGTGAAGGTGATAAGTAAATATTTAGTATCGAAGGTAACGTTATGCATGGAAACAGATGAATATAGAAATGAGAGTGTGGGAGGAAAAATTTATAGCATTTTATATTGGTTTAACTTCTACTGTTGTTTCGCTACGCATGAACAATCATAGACGTTCTGTTAAAACCAAGTCTCCCTTGCCGGTTGCCCAACATGCCTTATCTCACTGTAAGGACTTTGATGATGCTTTTAGTCTAACACTTATTGATGCGTTACCTACACAATGCTGTGAAAGTTTACTCAGAGATAGAGAAATGGCAGCTATATTTTTACATAAAGCGCGTATACCACCTGGTTTAAATTTTACGTATTTATATTTTTCCTCCCACACTCTCATTTCTATTTTCATCTCTTTCCATGCATAACGTTACCTTCGATACTCAATATTTACTTTTATCACCTTCACTTCTCTAAGCTTCTTGCCATTGAAGAACTCCAATAGTTCGAAATATAGCAATTTCAAGTGTGACTTTTTCTCAGTGTTTTATCATTATCTACTTTTATTATTACTGTTAATTTGTTACATTGTTAATTGTGTTACTTCATTTATATATATATATATATATATATATATATATATATATATATATTAGGGAAGACAATCCACATTCACAAACACCTACAAAAATTTTAAAGTCATTCTGAGATCACTGAATATTTGTTTTTTTCTTGCCAGTCAGAAGTCTGTTAAATCCATTTTCTTGATCATTTGCCTCAGACTTAAGTCACACGATAGCTCGATCAATTCGTCTTTCTCAGAAGGAGTTCAGGTTTATGGTAAGGTGTCAGCAATAGAAAATGGGTCTCTAATACAAAATTTTGAATGCAGGTTTTCAGGAAAGTATACACTTAAATCTAAGATAAGACTCCCATGATGCTCCTTAATATTCATTGCCTGCTCGCAATGAAAAGCAATTTCATTTTCACTTAAGAAAGTATACAATAATAGAAGTTTGTTTCCACACTTGATTTCAAACTTAGTTTTTTCTTAAGATCCGCTATTATATTCTGTACCAAAAATATGACAGTAAGCTCAATCATTAAACGTTTGTTCAACCGGTTGAAGTAGCAAAATACATCCGCCAAGTAAGCCAACCGGGCAAGTCACAGCTCCAAGTAAAATTATTAAATATTTGTTTGTAAAAAAATGTTAATTTATTTTATTTGCTACCATCAATGGTACGCATACCATAGGGTGAGAACCCCTGCCATTGATTATACACTTTTGTTGTTATGTTAAGTATTTGATTTGGCATTTGTCTTACTTAAACTATACAGGGTGTAACAATAAGACACTGCCAAACTTTCAGGACACATTCCTCACATGTAGAAGAGAAAAATATGTTTATATGACAGGAACAGAACGTACCAGTATGTCACATGAAACTCTTTCTTACATGAAATGTTCCAAATGTGCTCGCTAACATTGCTATATCCATAAACATTTTCTTTGTTCAAATGGAACTCAAAGCACTGGCAGTGAACCTAAGAATTACAACTATTAGAAATAACAAGAGGGCATATTGAACATTTCATGCAAGAAAGAGTTTTTCAAGTGTACATTAAAAATTGTTTCTTTTGTAGTATCTCATAAATTGAATTTGCGCTTTAGAAAAATGAACAACTTAACCGGAAATATTTATTGTAGTTTCATTCAACATATCATGGTTTCCAAAATGGATATATGAAACGTAAACAAGAACTGCAGCATATCTACAAATAATAACAAAAGAAGGAGGGACAATGTACTATGTTATTGCAGTCACAGTGTGAAGTAAAAGCAAACTTTTAGATCGCTTTTGTAATAACGGAAGCAGACACATCACATTCCAGCGTCTGTCTAGGGCGACGCGCGGGAATGTTGTGTCCGATAGCGGGAATGAAGGAAACTAAATTAATGCGGTCTGGTAGCAGAGAGGCGGTATCCATACTCCGTACACATGAGAGACGGAGTCACATTTCAGTCGTGAACGAGAATACACTAAGCTTTTGCATTCCTGTAACGGGACATGCACAAACCTCTTTCACTCTCCATCACGTGTTTCTGTTGTAGCAAAACACAGCTCGCTGATATCGCGGTTGTGCTTACACGGCACCCACGTTCAGACATAGGTTTGTATTGAGCGAATGTGCGAACAAAAGTAAAAATGTAGCATATCTTAAAATGCATTCTATGGGAACCTTAAAGGAGGGCATACCTGTTTATACATTATTGTTATTATTATAATAATGAACTATAATAAACAAAGAAAAACCCTCAAAGCACGAATATTTATTTGCTTGAGAACTTATACTTTCAAAAATGTTACATATAAACAGATGAAAGGCGTAAATCAGAATTGAAATAGATGCATGGAAATGTACTGTTAATAATAAACATTATGAAGATAGACAACTAACACAATTAGCAAAAACGGCAACAACTGTGCACATGAATATACATACGTACTATTTTTCGGAATAGTAGCAACTGTTTTGACAGCCGTCAATACGTGAGTAATAGAGAGTTTGTTACAGATTCTTTATCTATTTTTCATTGAAAATCGTTCTCTTTGTTTCGCTGGCTGTTGTTGCATACTTTATTACTTTATCCATGTGAACTGAAAGTTAACTTAGCAGTTCAGTATCACTAACACATAAAAGAAGCGATATTTAATGAAGGTTCATACGAATAAGAGCAAATGAACATATATGGAACTATGCGCCGATTGAATATTCAATTTGCTGCATAGCCTGTTAAAAATATTTCAAAGACAATCAAAGAAAAGAAAGGTACATAACGTTTCATTTTGTCCATCTCTAAAACCACTGAAAATGCAACCAATATGACATGCAACACGAGAGTATAACATGGAAAAAGAAGGAAAAAAATGTACGATGTTTTTGGGACATGATGTGTATATCCTATATGAATAAACATTGCAGTTTTCAGGTGTGGGAACTCGTAAGCTGTGAACAGCTTAAAGAAGGTAGCGTACAGCCTGACCATGAAAACACCAACTACTCTTAGCAAGTTAATAAAATATAATTACCAACACCGTGTATGTTTTTTATTTTATTTGGTTTATTTACGGACGTTCTTTAACATCTCAGGTCGTCAGCGTTCCATTCAAATCAGGGCCTGAAACAGCGGACAGATTTTGCTCAGAGGCCTCTTTTTTCAGGCTTGAGGTTCTTCATCATGCCGTAAATGTACGACACGGGACCCACGGCTTTACTTTTCTTCCGAAGGAAACCATACTTAGGATTTTTACGCCCGAAAAAAATCCATCGGCCCTGCCCGGGATCGAACCCGCGATCTTGGGTTTAGGAGGAAGTATGGATACCACCGGAGCCGACACACCATGATTGAATTTACTATTTCTTTAATACATACAGATACATACACAAGTACCTTGATCCAGATCGCCTGTGATACCTCAGTAGCAAAAACTGGTGGTATATATATATAATATTCCCTCTTCTTTGTGTCGGTCCTGGTGGTGTAGTGGTTACCATAATTGCCTCCTAAACCCAAGATCGCGGGTTCGAACCCAGTCAGGAGCGATGGATTTTTTCGGGCGTAAAAATCGTAAGTATGGCTTCCTTCGGAAGGGAAGGGCCGTGGGTCCCGTGTCGTACATTTACGGCACGATAAAGAACCTCAAGCCTGAAAGAGAAGCCTCTGAGCAAAATTTATCGGCCGTTTCACGCCCTGAGTTGTATGGGACGCTGATGACCTGAGCTGTTAAAGAGCGTCCATAAACAAATCAATCAAAAAAAAAAAAAAAAAAAACTCTTCTTTGCTGATTTCGCACACTGCTTGTACAGCCATTCGTTTCAAAACTGGCGGGGAAATGGATCCATTTTTGGATGCAATTTTTTTGTTTCACCAAATTCCAAACAAATTCGACTGGATTCAGGTCGTAGTGGTAGGGTGGTGGCCGCAGTACAGTAAGTCGTATCCTTTTAAAACGCTGTCCATTGTGCATACAAGTTCAGGCTTGTATTATTTAACTATTTCATTAATTCTTGTTTAGTTAAATCTGAGTCTGCAGTGAGATTTTGGTTTTTTATTCAGGAAATTATTGCCAGTTTTCTAGAGGCCATTGTTGGTACTTCATTTTCTTGTACTGTGAGATACGATGCATTATCGAAATCAACAATGCACTCATATGGCAGATTTAACAAGAGATATTCGTTTATACATTTATTATAATTTTCGCCATTCATTTTATAACCATAATCTGCAGAATTATGATGGAATCATGTATCAACTCGACCCTATCGAAGAGCCTCATTTCACCATTAGCGTGGTCTACAAAAACTCTCTAGTTTACATGCACACCTTGCTTATCAATCATAGCTTGTTTTGCAGTATAAACATGAACCCATGTTTTCTACGTATAAACAATTGGTTTCTTTGACACTTTTTCATTTTTTCTTGGCATTCTCAGGTATGCAGCATGGCATGCAACAATGTCAGGTCGCTCTATTAAAATGTGTCGCAATTTTTTTATTCCGCGAATCCCATGATATCTTTTATTTTCCTCAAATGATATCTTTTCCTTGACACCATTCAGTAGTTTTCGTAACGTCGGAATTTCTTTTCTCTGCTCATAAAATTCCAAAAACTTTCTGCAAAATCATCAAATTTAATTTTATTAGGATGTGGGCGGATTTTGCCAGAAGTATGAGAAGGAAACTCAAAGCTTCGTTTCCATAAATTGATAATATACTTATAATTAACAATAATATTTTATAAATACATTCTCATATAAGTATATGACTTGCATTGAACCTGATATCTATTTAACGTATTTATTCTCAGGTTTTGACAAGGAATACTTTTAAGGATGCTATCTTACATTTTTATAAGAGTAAGCGACTAGACCCATGTTTATTGATACCTGTATTTATAACAAGGGTTCCAATAGCCTTAAGAACTGGCCGCGCGTCTAGAAAGCAGACTATCATAAAAACAGGAAATTCAAGTGATCGCTTTGTGCGGAAGTGCCGAAAGATTCCTTCGTTAAAATAACGTAACCATAAACTGACCTTTGACGCAACTGTTGCGGGAGGTGAAAACATCTCTTAGATTTCTGCCGACGGGAAAGGTTCTGTAAACAATATCCAATAAGAAGACGAGATAATTAAAATTTAACTTTAACCAATAGAAATTCTTGCATAGTATAGGGAAGATGATATCTATTCCTAGAAGCAGTAAGGCTATTTTTATAACCTCACGACCGAACAACTTTAGTGATTGAAATTTACCAGATTTTGATATCGGGCAATTAGCCAATCAGTAGTCACTCCGTCGTCATCAGAGAGACAGTTGGTTAAATACTTCGTTGTCATGCAGACAGGGAGCCAGTTAGTTCGTTATCAGAGCAGTTCAATTCAGCCGTGAGCTACACAGAGTTAGTGCATAACAAACAGATAGTGAGCAATCGTCAGAGAACAGTCCGAGATAAACAGTGACGAAATATTGAGTATTAAGAAAACTGTCTTGGGTGTAGTTCTATCGCGGTTAGCTTAGTTTAGACCGTGCAAGAGGGGACTAAAGAACTTTTAAAGCAGTCTCGAGACACTACGGATACCCAAAAGCATGAAAAGACATTAATTAGCTGGTTATTAAATTGAATCAATGCAATTCTGCCAGTTTCTGTGTAATGTGTAGATACCGTGCCCTTCCCATTGACCCGTTCAGGACACTCCAGCTATGCATAATACGCCAGACATTGCCTATTGCAGTATCGAATTCAGGTTTAACTCGAAGTTGCGCTGCCTGCCGTCTGCAATGTTTCTTCAGACAGGTAGCATATTAAGTATTACAACTTATATGCCGAGTGTGCCAGCTGCATTCTGCTATTTATACTCTTACATGAAAACACCAGTCTCAATCGTATCCACGCAAATTCTGTAACGGATATCTTTGGTTGCAAGCTTAGCGAAAAGACTAATCATATGGCAGATGTTGAAATATCATCCTTTAATATGATTATAAATAGACAGCTGACACCATTGAAGTGTTTACTGAACTGAAACCGCATACTGTGACAAGTAAATACCTTATATTGTATTAACTTGAGTAGCATGTGATAGTAAAAAGTTTATCTGCAGTAAAGGTGATTCGAACCGCCTGCGCGCACTTATTTTTTAAAGTGTTGTAATGTTCATAAATAATTTTGATTTAAATTAACATTATATTTAATATTGTTAATATCATTTTAATTTACCTTATTTTTGTTTTTATTTGTATTTAATATTTTATTATAGAGTAGTATTTATTCATTGTGATAAACTACAGGTGGATAAGTGTTTAAAAGCTACATATTTGATGAAGATTGGCTAAGGATTATACACATTTGATCTAAGACAACAAGGAAATAACACGTCACATTTGAACATGGAGGTTGTAATATTAGAGTTATAATTTTAGTTCTTTGATGCAGTGCAAAGAAATGTACTTTGTTATTGTTATAATTTCGTTTTGGTATGTTATTGCCCCCTGAAAGGGTACGTTTGTTTAATAAAATTTTACTTGTTTGAAATTTCCGGTGAATAACACTGCCAAAACACAACTTTTCTAACGAAGAACTTGAACGGATGACCTTCTTGGTTAATGCACACCTGAGCACCTTGTTGCAGGGAAATTCTGCCCGCTGTAACATGGCAGGTGTAATAATGGATCTACAGGCTACCGTTATACGTTGGCGAAGAGTCGCTGAATCTTCTGACTGCTTTGCATAAACTTGTTGCTGAAAATAACCCCAGAGGAAGATGTCAAGAGGCGTTGGATCAGATGATCTGGCTGGCCAGGGGACTGGTCCTTGTCTTCCTATTCAACGACCAGGATGTGCCGCTTTAAATGATTGCAGACGATCGACATGTGCGGTGCAGCACTATAGTGTTGAAACCACATCGTTATTTTCTCCTCCAGCGGTGCAGTGGAATCTCATTGCGGAGCAGTTACAGGTAGCTGCTCGAAGAAAAATGGTTCAACAAGATGGTCACCCGAGATTCCACACAAGACATTCCCTCTCTACTGTACTTGGAATGCTGTCTCCCTTATCCAGTGATTTTGTTTATTTACGAACACTCTATAACACCTGAAGTCATCAGCGTTCCATTCAATTCAGGACGTGAAATGACCGATCAGTTTTGCTCAGAGGAGACCTGAGGCCTTTCAAGCTTGAGGTTCATTTATGTGCTATAAATCACAAGAGACCCACGGCTTTACTTCCCTTCCGAGGGAAGTCATATTTAGGATTGAAATCGATCATGGTTGGAACTTAACCCGCGATCTTAGGTCTACGAGGCAAGTATGGTTACCAGGACCGACTTTACCAAGTGGAAATTATCAATACTCCAAGAATGCATATTATCGATTTACGGTGGTTCCATTGCTATAGAATCTCCATTCATCAGAAAATAGGATTCAGGATACAATCACCATATCATTTGTCACTCGGCCTAACATCTATTCACAGAATTTCACTCCAGCTTCGAAATCTCGGAGTTCTTGGTATAGCTACAAATGATGTGAATGAAATTTATTCGCATGCAGTATTTGCACCACAGAAGGCTGGCTAATGTTGTGTCTTGTGTCTTGTGAAACTGTCCTTGTACCAGTACGCGGCTTATTCGGGATGACATTCAAAACAGCTTCCGCATTAACACCGGATGTTGCTGGTGCGTCTCTAAACAGGAAGCATCCTTACAAGGTACGCTGTTGTACGCAGACATCTTTCAACATTCCGGGAAAGTTTTTACTGTTGTAAAATCCAAGTTTCGTCTATTTGGATATCTCTCCTGGTATAAATGCTGAGCTTGTGCATTCACTCTCACCTCTCCGTAGATAATCAACGCATTCTGAATGTCGAATGCATAGCGAAGGATTGATACAAACTCTGTGTGACAGCACAAGCCTGAGGAGTGCAGGCAGTCGACATTCAAAATATCACTTTGTGGTGTAATACCACTCAAATGGGACACAAAAGAGTCATTTTAATATACTAAATATTACCCGAATTTTACATAAAATTACAGTTTGTTATGTTTAGGTATTTTTATGACAAACTTTATACAACCAAGAACTATTAAAATTATAGTTCCGCTAAAACTCGGGGGCTCTTAAAATTACAGTATTATGGTGTCCATTTCCAAGCCTTAATGACGCAATTCCGTTTTATTGGTGGTTAACGTACAGCAAAACGGTCATAATTCCAATAACCGACTTGGACGTTTGGTTCATAGCTCATTCTTGATTCGACCTTAGATCTTGCAAGCCAGAAGTCAATGCTTTGCTTAAATGAGATAACCTTTTAGGACAGTTTTAATCCTTTATTGGACATTATAACATGATTATTTAAATGACATAAGCTATTAGGTATGGAGATCATCAGAGGCTTTCGCTTAGTATTAATTTGGTTTATATCGGTCCTGGTGGTGCAATGATAACCATACTTGCCTCCTGAACTCAAGATCGCGGGTTTGATCCCAGCCAGAACCGATGGATATTTTCGGGCGTAAAATCGTAAGTATGGCTTCCTTCGGAAGGGAAGTAAACCCGTGGGTCCCATATCGTACATTTACGGCACATAAAGAACCTCAAGCCTGAAAAAAGAGGTCTCTGAGCAAAATTTGTCGGAAGTTTCACGCCCTAAATTGAATGGGACGCTAACCTGAGATGTTAAAGAGCGTCCGTAAATAAACCAAATAAAAACAAATTGGTTCATATAATTCAAAACAATAAAAAATTATTTATTTCGAAAGATCAAAAATATTTCAACTTAATACATTGTAGCATAGAAACCGTTGGTGATAAATTACCTATGTTTTGCATGAAGCTTACTCTATTTTGTCTTTGTAAATTCACAAAGATTCGGTTACATATGAACATAGAATGAATTTAGCTGTCCGATTTCAGGTTTTAAGTAACGTAAACCGAACTTGTCCTTTAAATATATGCAGGCTTTAAGCAGCCTTTGCAGCGAAAGAAACGGTAATTAAAAACATTGTGTTATTGTCTGCTATTATAACACATGTGGCTATAATAAGTTAACATGATAGAAAGGATTGTTAGCAGCATGTGATACGTTGTCGTACAACGTTAAAAGGACGCTTGAACTTCTGAATCATAAATATTAAAAAGATATTACCTTTCAAGAGAAGAGCATTTATTAAGTGTTCCTTTTAACACAGAAACATCTATCACTGTTAAGAAAAATTGTAACTAATTCATTCATAATTCGGAAAACATACCAAAAAGTGGTATTATTTACATTCAATGTTGACATTGTTTTTAGTAGTATTTAACGCCTGTTTTCACTATTGAGGCACCACAGGCGGCGGACACTGATGATACATGAAATGAAATCACATATTGGGAAAGGATATATTTTTTTGTTTGTTATGGAAGGAAGCGTTCCAGGCCTAAGTTTAGCGTACCTTGTCGGCATTTGCCAGCTATGAGGACTGAGGAAAACCAGGAAAAAACGCCAGTCAGGGAGGAAGGTCCTGGTAGGATTCGAACCCCAGACCTTCCGGTCACGAATCCGCGTGTTAACGACCTCGGCCACCCATGGCGGTTAATAAAGAAATGTTAGCTAGCAAGTTTAAACTGTTGACACGTGGAAAATGATCTCTGTATATCTCGAGTTGTAATGAATACATTACGAGTTTAAGCATAGCAAAAGAAGGAATTCGCAACTTTCCATTTAACTATTATTTAAGTAAAATATATTTTTTCTGACAACTTGAGCGTGTTTAAAATTCTCCCTTCTTTAATTTATCTCTCTCCCTCGCAATCATTATAGAATCGCATTATTTCAGCTCAGCTTTTAAAAACGTCTCATAGTGATCTATAGATTACATTTAGAAACTTTTTAAGCATTGCATTATGTTTTATTTAATATTTTTTAAGAAACAGAGTTAAAAAGTTTATAATCTCCATGCTCCCTCTATACACTTTTCTACGCCCGTCAGCAGTTCAGACGAACAAGAATCCCATTGGATGTTGAAGCCTCCCACTAGCATCTCATTAACATTGTATTTGTTTATTGCATCACACAATATTCGAGTTTGGGCAAGTTCTTTCAAATGTTGTAAAAATGATTTAGAAGTTCCTAACATTAATTGATGGTGCAAGCTTTTGCGCAGTGTTTTCAACGTGTCTGAAGCGATATGTTCATGGTCGAGCAGGCAAGATTTCAAAGATCGGCAGCTCAGAGTCCTGCCGCCACAGGTGACCGATGTCGATGAGGCGCGGACTCGTGAGCGGGAGGTCTGGGGCTCGATTTCCACCAGGACCGTCCTCCATAACAGTTTTTTTTCCAGGTTTTCCTCAGCCCTCATAAATGGCAAATGCTTATACCCTAAGCTTAGGCCTAGAACGCTTCCTTCCTTAAAAAAATACTCCTTTCCCAATTTATTATTTCATTTCATGTGTCATCAGTGTTCAACATCTGTGGTACCTCAGTAGTAAAAAAGGGCGTTAAACACTATTAAAAACTGGAGTTCTGAGTACAATATTTTTTACACTCACATATTCATCTCACATATTTAATTAAATAGAATAAGATAAAAACGAACTTTTGAGGCGCAAATAAAAAGAAATTCCTTAGAAGAGAGTAGGTATATGAATGAATAGTTTTTAAGACCCATTTTTACTACAGAGGCATCACAGGCGATGGCCACTGATGTTAGTTGAGATGAAATGATATATTGGGAAAGGATTTATTTTTCAGGAAGGAATCGTTCCAGGCCTAAGTTTAGGGTACCTCCCGGCATTTGCTATTTATGAGGACTGAGGAAAACCTGGAAAAAACCTCAGATTTTTTCAGGGAGAACGGTCCTGGCGGTATTCGAACCCAGACCTCCCGCTCACGAGTCCGTGCCTTAACGATCTCTGCCACCCGGACGGAGAAAAGAGTAGGTATGAGACTGTAACACATATGAACAACCTAATAGGTGATAACGAAAAAATAACTTGAAACTGCCCAGAATGTCTATAGTGCCAACGTGGTGATAATAATGAATCAAAATTAAAACAAATAAAATTAAAAATATAGAACAGTCAAGAATTGACATACTTCCTGGTTTCCGAATCAAAAAAATGACCATTATTTAAATTTGTATTAATTCTTTTAGGTTTCTGAGCCATAGTACTTTCTTTCAGCTTAGCTACTGCGAATCCTTGATAAGTGGATGGTATCTAGGCAATTCTTTAGGATTATCTGTTTATAGTGTTTATGTACAATTCCTGTCAGAACATTTTTTTTGCAACTATGATAGTTTTAGATGCACTGCGTTTCTAACGTTGCATTTAAACCGGAGCTAACGATTTCTTTGCCTCCTAAAGGTGTCGTTTGTTAATCCTTGATATGCATTGCAGCCAATGTTTGTAGGTCATCTAAGGTAAATTGTAAGCGGTTAGTGAACCAGTCTCTATATTTGCTTCGAGATGTTCTGCAGAGCTAAGACAGAACACTGCCAATCGTGTAGGAGGAGAAAGGGATGTGATACCTGGATGTTCGGACGTGTTTTCATGACATTTGTTAAAATTAAAACATATTTTAATACATCGATATGGTTTATCCACACATGCAGGGGATGTTAAACTGTACATACTTTTATCTGGAGATAAACCATAGAAAGGTGAGCCATTCTTCATGTTACCTACATATGCATCCGTATTTTCTTTATGCCGGCAAGCGCTATTCCCAAATCACTACCAGAGTATTATTTGAAAATTATGATGAAAACGCCTTTAAGTACAGTTCGTGAAATTTCCCTTAGCGACCGTCTATTGTGAGACCGCTCTATCTATGATGATGATGATGATGATGATGATGATGATGATGATTGTTGTTAAAAGGGCGCAAAACTGCTAAGGCCATTAGGGCCCATGCTGGAAGAGTACTTTCTTTTGCGGCATTCATGGTAGTTTTATTTCAATTGATATTTGGAAGGTTCTAACAATGCTATTCCTGTTACTAGCCCATTACAGAGGAATGAAAGAACATATTATAGCAGTACCGATAAAACATCTATTTTTATATTATTATTATTATTATTATTATTATTATTAGCGAATTCTGAAGGAATATAAACTATTGCGGTTTTACCCATTTTTTAATAAAATGTCCAAATCTGCAATGATCGTCTACTAGGCACCTACAAAGAAAGTAAATTTTTGAATAATAAATTATCTATATAGGCATATATATATATGGATATATACTCGGCATATAACCATCAAACAAACGATATTGCGGAAAGTTGCAAAAATTGTTCTAGGGGCCACAATTTTAGATTAATTTCAACAAAACTCAGTAAATTTTTTTAAAAATAGTTTTAAAAAATAATGGCAATAGGTCATTAGGAGTGCGAGTATTTTGAAAAACGAGCGGGGTTTAAAGTGAAATTTTAAAATCGCTCTATCCGCCGCAATTTAAATTTTTTAAAGGAAACGTTTTTTCATTGCAATAAAATACGAAAATGTGTTTTCGAAAATCAGTGAAATCGGATTATTAGGAGGGAGGTTACGTGAATCTGAGATAATATAAAATGGCCTCAACCTCCATGTTTATATTACTAGTATTAGCATAATTAATTACATGTATTATAAGCTCATTCTAATCAATTTGTATAGTTTATATGTCTGCATATTAATAGTTAAGTAATTTGGCGTATTTTCTGAGTAGTAGAACAAATTGTTTACAAATATTTTAGACATAAACGTGTTTTGGGAACGGGACAAAAAGAACAGATGGTCCTGTACATCTTTTGTGTATATTTTGTAAAATGCGTTGTATAAGAAGGATCGTTGCTAAGAATTTGAAAACTGTTAGGGAAAAGGAGAGGGTCAGATCCCTAAATATTATATGAACGGACAGAAGGGTTAGTTGCTTTTTGTTAAAATCCAGAACAGACCGGGCGATAAAAAGCTATTGATGCAACAGAAGCTTGTGGGTGTAATAAATTGTAACCAACATTACGTAACGAAACCCAGGAAAAAAATAAAAGGAAAAAAAGGGCAAAAAGGGCAGTCGATCGGGGTTTTTTGAGGAGAAAGACGCAAACTATTAACATGGAGCCATATCGAAAACAGTGTACAAAGAGAAGAACAGTGGCACGGTGAAAGATTTGCAATTACCGGGTAGTGATGGGTAGTGAATCCATCGGGTTAGTTGCTAACAGTGATCAATATTTTCAGAACTTAAAGGTGGCCCTTGAAAGATAAAATTACTTAAATATAAATAAATTGTGTTATAGTAAGCTCTACAATTTGTGTTCGTCTTTTGCATAATTTCTAGTCCTCTCCCATAGGCCTGAGAGGGTCATAAAATTCCAGCAATCCACTGACACTAGGCTTGGCACGACGATATTCGATAGGCAGCAAGAAAAGAGGAAGTCGGCATCAATCCGTCAACTATCAATTGAATCTACAATTTCTCCCCCACTTATCACATTATGCTATCGAATACGATTGCAAACCCAACATTTTAAAGTTTTTCTAGGCATTAATATTGGTTTTTTCGCAACGAAACTCCGTATATGCGATTTGAATATAATCAAAATTATAGTTTCTGAAAACACTGGGCAACAATGAAAATGTTTCGGGCTTAAAAATAGTGAATTTACATGTATTTCCATCTGCTGAATTCAAAAATCACCATAAAAATGATAGATTAGCTCTTGTTATGAAGATAAAGTGACATTTCATTTTTTAGAGTGAAGATTTTAAATTTGGGGGATTTTTTTTGGCACACCTGTCAAATAACAAAACACAAATGCTCTTCAGCTGTTTGTAAGTCATAAACATAGATACTGTTGCTATGACTGTGAATTACATGTAGTTTCTACTCAAATTAATGCAAAATTTCTGGTTCGCGAGTGCTTTTTTAGTGTAAAATTTGTAAAAATGCCACGAAAATGTGTAAATATGGTGAATAACTTTTGTTATATTTATGGTGAAATAACATTTTCCTCACAGAAACGCAATCTGACGCCTCTTGTAAAGACTGCCTATCAGTATTATTTCAGTATGAAAGTAGGGGACCAGGATAAGTCTTGGGCTCCACATATATGTTGCAACGCATGTTCAGTTACACTGCGAGAATGGCTGAAAAAGAAGAAGCGATGTATGGCTTTCGCTGTGTATGATTTGGCGGGAGCCTACAAACCATACAGATTACTGCTATTTCTGCCTGACTCCACCTATAAAGGCAGGATTGTCTATGAAGAAAAGAAGAACAGTTCAGTACCCGAATCTTCCATCTGCTATTCGATCCATTCCACATTCGGATAGTTTACCAGTTCCTACTCCACCCGAAAATTGTGTGTTTGAAGTAGAAGATGAAGACAGTGTGGAACAAGAAGAACCAAACAAACCTTCTACATCCCATGACCCTGATTTTGAGGGAAAAGATGATAAACCGCACAGACTGAGTCAAGCGGAATTGAGTGATCTCATTATTTTTTTGTTGCCCAGTGAAATCAGGGAATTTGGGCAATTAGGAGTGTGGATTAACTGGAACCGAAAAAACAAACTTCGCTCTAGCAGCATCAATATTTGGTTTCATAACTAAACTTGGTATGAGGTTAAATGAAAAAAGAAAAATAATTCTGAAAATCAATGAAATTAGATTATTAGGAATGGGGGTTTACTTGAAAAACGAATGGTGGTTAGAGTGAAATTTAAAAATCGCTATAGTGGCCGCATTTTAAATAACTTTAAAGGAAACTCGGTGTATGCTATTGGAATAAAATAAGAAAATAGTTTATGAAAATCAGCGAAATGGGCCATTAGGAGTGGGAGTTTACCTGAAACACAAATTTTAAAACTCGCTCTAGCGGCATCATTGTTGTTGTTTCTTCACAACAAAATTTGGAATATGCCATTTGAATCAAATAAGAAAAATAGTTAGTGGTAGGCATTACTTGAAAACGGAAATTTATAAAACTCTCAGTAGTTTAGATATCTCTACATTGTTTTAAAATAAAAGAACAAATTAATTTAGAATGTAAATTGTATTTATAACGATGCATATGTTTTATATTTAACAAAAGCATCGCCGTGAAGATAGCAAAGATGAAATATTAATCTAATATCTGTTATAGAATTACATTTGTATGCAAGAGCGCTCTGCAATAACCATCAGAAAATGTTTGCGTTACATGTTTTTACTACAATAATATTCACGTTAAATTTCAAAGGAATGATATATTTGTTCCTGAATAGTACATGTTTTTGTTCTACCGAAACATATGAACACCATCTTCTTAAATACACAATGTAACTCGAAACTTTCTATTATTTTTCTCGATTTTAGTGAATGTAAAGATGATACCAAGCGCTGAGTTCATAAACATGGTTATATTTAAAAATATGCACATACTATAGCTTTGTCTATCAATGGTCACACATTTCATTTAATTAATCGTATGCCATTAATGCTTGTAGTTTAACGTCAACAATATCTCATTTGTGATACTTATAGATTGCAAAAATTATAATTTTGTTCCCTTAATACCACACAGTAAAGGCATACCTTATTTCATTTCATTGATTAATAACGCCTAATTTGGATTTTATATTCATTTTTATTAAAGTTATTCAACTTGCTGAGGAATTCGCTTAGTTTTCGCCGCTCCTGCGTGACGGACTTTTTAATTTGGCGATTTTCAATTGAAATAGTGGGTCTTTGAATTATATTCTTCGTGATGAATTCAATTGGACATTTGAGAAGCACTTGACCTTTGTTGGATGTAAGGCTACATTTAAGTTTATTACCCAGAAATAAATAATCGTTAATGCTGGTGGAGAATAAAAGATAAAGATAGCCTATTGTGTCCCTCAAGGGCAAATGAGTCAGTCCTGGTGGTGTAGTGGTTACCATACTTGCATCCTAAACCCAAAGCGCGGGTTCGAACCCGGCCAGGAGCGATGGATTTTTTTCGGGCGTAAAAATCCTAAGTATGGCTTCCTTCGGAAGAGAAGTAAAGCCGTAGGTCCCGTGTCGTACATTTTCGGCCGTTTCACGCCCTGAGTTGAATGGGACGCTGATGACCTGAGATGTTAAAGAGCGTCCATAAATAAATCAATCAAAAAAAAAAAAAAAAAAAAAAAGGGCAAAGGCCTCTTAACAAGTAGGGAAAGTTCACTTTTTCCTAACGTGATGAACTATTCCACACTAGTTGTTCGTCTGCTGTTTAAGACACTGACTGATTTGTGCTTTGGTTACTCCATTTCTCACTGGATTAGTTGCTTGTAGAGAGATTTCCATTTTTCTCTTCTTCTTGCTACTCTTCAGCAATCTGGACCTGCATGTTCCTTGAAGAGGTCTGTCCATCTTCTTTTGGGTCTGCCTTGTGTCTTTCTCCTACCCAGGGATCCCACATTGAGATCTTGTAAGCCCACCTATTGTGCTGCATTCTTGCGACGTGGCCGCCCTATTGCCATTTCCTTGTGATAGCTATTTGTGTGATGTCTGTTGTCTGAGATAACCAATTTATTAATATATAAGTATTTTGTTCTTCAAAGTTATTCCCAGGAACTTGCGTTGCATTTTTTCTTTGGCATATTTGAATTTTGTTCTTTTGGTCTTCTGTTATTAACCATGTCAGGCACCCATATAGTAATACAGTGTGTACCCAGGTTTCGAGCGTCTGGAATCTGATTTTCTTAGTTAATGTTTGGTCTAACAATATAAACTTAAGGGCACAAAATGCTCTCCAGGTTAATGAGATACTTCTTTGTTTTCTTTTTCCATTTTATCATGGGAGGAAATCTATAGTTCTAGATATGTATATTCACTCACATATATGAGAACTGTTCCATCTATTTTTGTTGGGCTTTCAGGTCCGTTTGAAATTAACTGCGTCTTCAGTTTGTTTAGTGACAGCCCTGCATTTTGCTATGCTCATATAATTTGTAGTGCTTTCGGTATTTTGGCGAATAAGACCACAACGTCGACAAATCTTAGACTTGTTATTGGACTGCCGATTATGTTTATTTCGAAATTATTATGGCTATTAACCCGTCCATTTCTTCCGATAAAAATATTTAAGCACTGTACGAATTAGTTTCACTGATGTTTATGGCAGATAGGGTTTGGATGGCTGTCAGAGTTACGCGTTGCGTGTTGCTGAGACGTTATCGTTGATCGTTACAAGAATGGAACTTTCCAACAATAAAACAGCTTGAATGTTTTCACGCCATTTTATTATTTACCGATTATTTTAAAAGTCATTTGTGTTTTGATACAGTTAGTAGTGAAGAAATGTCTGTTTGTATTTTTTTGGAGCGGGGGCACTGAGAAGTTTCGAAAATTTTAATACTTTCATATTATGCTTGTCTATTGACGGTGATGACAGACGTAAAACGTATTGTGTACTTGCACACTCTGCGAGCATATGATCTTAACTTCATGAGTTTTTTGGATACTCTCACGGCAGAAACATCAAATAGTGCCCCAGTCTACGAGCAAAAGTACATTTTCACATTTTACAAAATCAAAACACTTTCTTTACTGTTTATTTCCTTTCTCATTATACTACAGTATTTTTATAGCAAAGTTCTTGCGAAGGTATTATCTGACACTTGTATTCTCCAAGAGGATGCCTCGTCATTAGAGATTCCTTCATTAGTCAACTATTGCTGGCAGAGCAAGAACACGACAGTCTTCATCACTGCTGGGTGCCGATATTCCGAGGTGTGAGTTGTGCCAATTCACCTTGTATCTTCATCGATCTATCATTAAGGATTGCTGAATGCGTTCTATTAATATCTAAGCTAAAATTCTTCTTGTCATTCCAGTCCAAGACCAAACAGAATAAATAAATAATAATACAATATAATTTATTAATTTATTACTTCATATATTTAATATATAGAATGAAAATGTGACTGCGTAAAATAACTGAACGTTTTAATTTTACCCATTCAGAAATATAGCTTTAGAATTTGCATTTTAGAGTACATTAAGAAATAATAATGCACAGTTTATATGTTGCTCAACATAGCACAAAGATGTGGAAGTTTTCCGGTATTAAATACAGTAGCAAAAATATAATATAATTGAATTGCTATTAAACTGATAAACTGACTAGATTATGTATCAGTAGTAACTTGGAGCAAAGACTCAGAATAATTGAACAAGTGAAACATACAAAGGCGGCTTACAAAGACCTTTAAGATTTCTCTAATAATTAGTAGACTAGATACAAACAATCACACAAGAGCTTGGGCAGTCATGGTGATTAGTGCTATATAGCTTTCATTTCAAAACTCCCCATTCTGAATAACTACTTACTTAAAATAATTAAATTTAAACAAAAACTCGTTCAATGATATTGAGGGAAAAGTTGAGAACAAACCATCCGCAGGCACCTCCACTTTGAAATTTAAAATGCCAAACCTAACTTTTGATCTTTTGTTTTCTTTCTTTACCTGGCACCTGGACTGTTGTTAAAATGGGATAAAATACAACTATAAAACCTATTAAGCATTTATTTTAATATTTGTATTTTTAGAAATAAATTGTTTGAGAGCTGTGTGTAGCTTGCAAGAAGAACAGAATACAGGTGGATTAGTCAAGAATTCTGAAATAGGCTGCATTGCTGGAATATTAACAATGGCGATATTAACCAAAACAAATTATGTTTTCATTCGGCAATGAATGATTTTTTATTATGTCCAAATTCAAACGGTAGCAACGGGCTAGGGTAGTGGTTTCCAACTTTTTTTGACTGACGACATGCTTTACGGAACGTCCACGATATCGCGACCAATTATTTTAATAATAATAATAATAATAATAATAATAATAATAATAATATAACAACTAACTTGTAGATAGACCGATGCATGCAATCGAAAATTCTAAAACAATAAGCAGCAACTTGAGTAGCGCTACAGAAAACAAAGGTGTCAAGTGGAAAGAGTACATTAATTACGATTGTTGCAAGTGTTTACTTTCATTCGAATTATCGCCAGACAGAAAAAGTAAAGCATTGTTGCAGGTGTTAAAGACTAGGTAAAGTATGTCTCAAAATAAAATGTACTACCTAAAATCTATCGTTTTAAATAAAACTGCGCTATAAAGAGACTTTCTGGAGCCTTAAAATTTATTTTTAAATTCCAAAATACATTCCATGGGGCTATGCGACATATCAATGTGTCCCGGTACACCGGTTGGAAGCCATTGACTTAGAGTCCAGGGAACTATAAAAACATACATTTGATAACAATTTAAATTTTCAAAAAACATTTAAAATTTAAGCATCCAAAAGTATGGAGTATCGTTTGAAAGTCCAAAACAGGAGTGTCTGATGGTGAGGGGGCGAAACCTAATATTTAATAAACATTAGATTTAAACTTCAGATAGTTATTTGAATGTTGTTTGAATTTGAACAGAATACAAATTAATTCAGGTGAAGGCTGAAAAAAAAACTTATTTTGGGTAAAATTACAAGCTTTAGAGTAATAAGCCTATTTAGAATTTCTTAACTAATTCACGTTAGTAATAACGAGGGGGCCAATACACACATTTTCACAGCAGATATCCATTTAATACATTTCAAAGTTGGACCGAAAAACAATAGTAATGTGTAGTATGACGTTCTGTAAACAGATGTGACCCACATTACGTTATGCTAACGTTGCTACAACAAAATGGAGTCAAGATTATCATTTGAACAGCGGAAAGCAATTTTGAAGTGTCATTGGAAAACCGAGAATGTTGTTGAAGTTCAACGTACTCAGAAGTATATCGATGCCGATGGTGGGCATTTTTAGCAACTGTTGTAAATGTAAAAGTCTAAGATGATCATTGCTCATCATTTTCTATTTGTGTGAATGGAGTTTTGTTACGTTAACACAGTTTTTTCTTTGCTTGGAGTTTGTATACATTTTTGGCACCCTCTGTATGTTGTTCTTACAATGAATATGAAAAAGAAAAGCACTGTATTATATTTGTAACTTTTGAAAAAGCAATAAAGGCACTTTTGATTAGATTCCGATATGAAAAAAACAACTATAATTACATTTAGGGACCACGAGTAATATTTAAAGAGTGCAACATATCAATGTTACAATTAAGTACATTAATTTGTAATTAGTTTAAAATATAAGCTTATTTTAGTTGAATTGTGAATCGTAGATTCTGTTTTAAAATTGTGGCGCTCATTGGTTATTGTCGCGCATTAACTGCAATAGGTAGAATTTTTCAGATGTTACCTTTCAGCCAGTCCACTTGCAGTAGACTATTTAGGACTATTTATTATTCCAGTTAAACTATTGCACATCACAGTCGCAAGGGTCGCAAGATCGTTCATGTTTTTGTAAAATTTTTCATTTCTGAAATTAATTCCAACAAAAGATAACAACAACATTAACAAGAAGGCATTCATACACATACACACATGAAACATACATACATATAATAATTCTGATATTCATATACCTATATGTTTTCGTATTATTAATGTACAATGTTTATAGACTTGTTTATTCCTAAAATTAAATATTTAATTTAAGAAAATTCCCAGGTTTAGCCAGTTTTGTATACTTACAATCAAGTCCCAACATGCCAGTCTCCCCCTATTGGAAGTCAAAAATGAATCCGGGAGAAATTTCATCCTAGCATCTTCTGGCTGTGTACACTTAGCCAAAACGTGCACCCAGTGGAGTTGTGTTCAGTTATTAATAAGTGACTATACAGCTATTATCGGATAATGACTTGATAGTTCTCATGAATACAATGAAGATGGGCAGACATGAGCACAGAATCACCTCATTCGTTATTTGACACAGTATTTTGGATCAATTCAATAGATTTGTGACTTCTCTAATTTGAAAAAAAAATGTTTAAAATAATATATAGAAACCTGAAGCCAACTGCCCAAATGGGTTAAAATGAATTCTGGAGGCTCAGGAATATCTGGTGCTATTGTTTTAATATTTAAATTCTAGAATGAACCTTTACAAACACATTCTTAACCGAAGACACCAACTTGTCAACTAATGAGTGACATAATCGGGTGGTCTCTGCTATATGATGAACGTCATACGTGCAAGATGTGTGAAGTACTATAATGTCGTATATATTGTATATAGTTTATTATAAATTATATTAATATTGATTAATTAATAACATTAATATCACTTTTATATTTTAATACATCAATATAGGATAATAGGTTTTAATTTGGTGACTCTGTTGCATAACTCTATGCTAGCAGGATGATGAAATAGCAAAAGGTTACAAAAGATGAACACGAAACGCAAGCAAGCTATGTGTTGTTTTAGTGATCATGCTGTGAGCGGAGAATAGTTATGTTTTATACTTTGGACGCTGACCTTTAGCGCCTTATGATGTAATTTAGTTTTGAGCGAGCGAATCCCTTCTGTATATTTTGAACTTTTAAAATGTTGCAAGTAGCATTAGCGTATATCTGTGAGCCCCTGCGGCAGGGGTCAGTAAACCACGTGGAGGCGATTTTGTTGAAGTGTTCGTCTTGTCTCAACACCATTTCGACGCACTTCTTCGACGTCTCCGTCCGTTATTTAAGTACAGTGCATTTGGCTTAAGACTGCGCTAAGTGATACATATTTATATGTATATAGAAAATAAAATCGGGTTCAGTATAATGACCATGATTAAATTCGATCCCGGAAGTAATTAGATTTGATTTTGATATAAATTAATGCTATACAATATTCATTTAGAAAAATCAATAATTTTTAGTGGTCATTAATCACGTGTTCTGTGAGTTAGAGGGCTGGTGACCCGAACACGAGGACAGGGGCAAACAGTCTTAAGATCAAAGTCAGATTCTAATTGCTATCTCCGTCGCAAGATAATTTTACGAGGATCAAATGTAGATCAAGATCACTACACTGCATGCAGGGTTATTTTCAGAAACACCTGTTAATGAAACCAGTTTAATTACGATCAATAAAAAGGGAATTGTAATTATTACGAAAAGCATTCCCTCCCAGTCCTGTTGAGAGGGGCTCAATAAAATACAGCAAAAGGTACCAATGAGATTATGTTGTCAAGAAACAAACAACGTAAGCAACACCAAACCGTTTCACATGTTAGTGAATACATAAGGGAAAATAATCCTCAGCGTTGCACTTGATTTCATCACATTATTGTGCTTAATACTATCAGCTACAGCAAATTTCATCGTGGCAATGAAAAACTGAGTTATTATTGCTTTGTTAATAGCTTATAACAGAGTAACCTTAAGATGATTGAAATTATCGGCATTACAAATGGCTCCAAATGTAATGTCCTTCAGAGTCTGCCGTCTTATCAAAATTCACCCCCACAAACAACCCCTAAGAATATTTTGAACATTTGAATTTCCACTGTCGTAACACGTGGTGACATGGTGACGTTACATATGTTTTGCGCAAAGTGTCTTTAGCTAGTGCGTGTTCATGGGAGAAACTTTCTCGTCTTGGGCTACTGGGCTTAAAGAAAGGAATATCAGAAACTAAAAAAGCAAAGGTCTGAAGAAAAAATTGATAACTGCTACCTAAACACTCCACAACTGGATTTTACTTCGGATCATTTTTACCACTATTTTAAGAACTAATTCCTAATGTCTGGATGTGGTAATAAGATACTACTATTGGTACCGTTTTTTGCTGCCTACTTTCATTTTACATGCCTTACAAAACGAAATTTTATTTTCCGTGAAAATAAACACGTAGATAATGCAGATTGAAAGATGAAGTGAGTTTTTACTGGGATGTGTAGACATTGTCGCCCCTACGTTGGGTGCCAATTTGAAGCGGTGTTTTATATGCAGATTGTCATTTGACCGAGGGTCCCTCTTCATATTCCGGGTCGTTCAGGGGCCCGAATTCACCTTTCGTGTTTTATTGGTCATGGAAGGAGGGAGATGTAAGGAGGCAGTTCAAATCACACAACCTTGCTACCTTTGAACTCATTGAAATATTTAATCACACTACACTTAGTTACTGCCCACCTGGTTCGTTATCTCCATGACTTTGATGACGCATCCTACATATATGCTGCATCTGTGTGCCTCTCTTCTACTACCCCTGGTAAAGTGATCTGGTAAAAACTGTTTGATAGAAAAACTTGCTTTGTTAGATTTGTTTCTCCTTATATATAAAATCCAAAACATCGTCACGTGGTTACAAAACTCACGGGGGTTCACAGTATGGCGCTGACGGCTTCCCTGAGCCTTTGAAATATTTAAATATTATTGGTGAGCTCTTGGGCTCCCAAATACGCTTATTTTAAATTTAATACCTTTATGACACTTTATTGGAGAGTTCCTCATCATACGACGTGACGACAATTTTGCCGACACCTGTTTTCTCTTCTACCTTCAACGAATTTTGAAGCATCTTCAGCAACTAAGATACAAAAGGACCTATTGTTCGGCCACCTGCATGCATTTAGCTTTGTTACAGTAGAGAGACCCTTCGCTCTAGCCATTACCAACAGAAGAAACACAAAAGATGACAAAAGGCAACCTTTTCCCTATTGTCATAGAGTCAAACGTCCAGGCAGCCATGAATACATTATAGCAATAAATGAAATGTCCTAGTTTGGTACTATAAGCTTTATTTTATTATTATTACTATTTATATTATCTAAAAGCATTTACTCTTGGGCATGCGTGAGTGAGAGCATCTGTCACAAAAGCTTGAAGTACCTACAGTACTTAATTTTATTCTGGTTATGATTAAATTGTGGTACAAAACACATAACTCCACCTAACACTTCACATTGCATTCACACCAGTCACACAAGAAATAGCTTTTCAACATAAATACGATGGAAAGCTTACTTTGTCTTCAAACACGGTACAAAATGGGAGTTCATGGAATTACCAACTGCTTGAGCACAAAGAAAGGGGAGAGAATGAGAAAGGAAGCTTGGAATGGTAAGAAAAATTCAAATTGACGATACGGGGATTCCCGTAAGCAAATATGTGTAGGTTATTTTATTTATAAAAGTGAACGCAAAATATCATTGTCTCATATTTTTTCGAAATGCATATGGCATTGGAATGCATTTTATTACTCAGTCACAGAGGGGGGGGGGCTCGCGTATCATTTCTGCCGCACAGATGCATAGTTATATGTTTCCATACGATAACGTGCTGGGAAGAAGAATCAACATCGGAATAAAATAAACAGAGAGGTTCATTTATAAAACTTGTCAAAAATGAAATTACATGCAAGTTAAAACTGTGTTTAACATATTCAATAGTTGATAATTCGTAAAAAAAATAACCATTTAGCATGTAGATCTTACTCGCAAAAATTTTCCCATTCCCTTTCTATTTACTGCAGAATAGAGAACAATAAAAACTTAATTTGTATCAGGAATTAAGTAAACTAGCTGTTTAATCCACGCATACGAAGTGAGTCAGGAGGGAGTTCGGAAACAACAAATTGACCATGATGGTTCCGCATCAAGCAGACATTGCGACATATGCGGGTGTTGCCCGGGTAGGAAAAGCAAGCTGCGGCCAGTCAGAGAACGTGATATATGGCTCCGGGAAAACCTCAATTCAAGCAATGCTAGGAAGTTTTCGCCTTGTACAGAGGAAAAGGGGGAAAGGACAGAGATGCTCCATCCACTTATCTAACGCTACTGCAGAGAGATGAACTCAAGCTGTGTGAGCAATAAACGCGGTTACTGTTAAATCGTTTTCCTAAATGAACCGTCATCGAGTTTTTTTGTGTTAAAATTAACTTTTAAAGTTATTTCATAGTACTTAAAATGAGCAAGTAATGTTTTGGATATGAGAATTGTAGTATAATAACTGGAAGACGAGAAAAATGTCGCATTATTTACAACCAAGATTTGCTGCAATATATTTTATTCTAGCACATACTGATTAAAGGGGTCTATTTTAAGAATGCTCCTAAAATGTTTTACAAATAGTTCTGCAAAGATAGAGGCAATTTCTTTGATTAATTCAAAATTTCAATCAAGATGACAATTTATCTTGCGTTTGCCATGTTTTGGTTGAAAGGAGTTACAGAAAAATTACAAAAAAAAAAAAAAAAAAAAAAAAAACCTTTTAATAAAATTTTTTGCAATCTAGTAAGTAATAATAGTAAATATTAAATATCGTAAAAGTAAATATCGTAAATATTAAATTAAGTTTAATATTTAAGATGAAATATAATTATACCAATATACTTTTGGGAGTCTATTGAAATTTCGTATAGGCTTAATTAAAAAAAAATTACAGTTGTTTTCGAAAGGTGAAATCCCGCAATGGCTCACGAAAATAAAGATTAGACTCGAACTATTTAACTGTATGAGCCTTTTGGTATAATTCGGGAAACCCCCAAGTTAAAACAATATTATTATTTAATATTATTATAATTAATCATTTTTGATAGACTATTCTACGAATTTAAATTTTAAAGCAAAAATGTTAAAGTTTAGTTTTTCGCAAATTTATATCACGATACGTTTATTCATTTACAAAGACATCCAAAATACAGATGTTATGCATTTTTTATTAATTTAGCTTTTGGGCTGCAAGAGTCACTTTCCCATCATATAACAAAAATTACCAGCAGTGTTTCTACACTTATGCGGCATATTAATTTGTATATATTTATCATTATGCAGAATTAAAAACCAGTCTGCTGGCAAAAGAGACGCATATCCACTATTAGGCACACTACTACAAACATTTTATGAATTTCATGAAAAGATAAACGAAAACTGATCTCCACTCAGCAAAGTCTTGTATATGACTAAACCAGCAAAGCAATCTTTTAAGCAAACAAACCCTCAGAGTGATAAATTTGTATTCATTTCTCCCGTGTAAGATATTTGCAGTGGCCTTGACCGAGCAATTGCTGATGCTCTTTTAAAAACGAGTAATCCTAGACATTTGCTATACATTGCAAACCTGACCGCTCCTGCATTTTTACTGTCATATTACGAATATAAAAATAGTCAGAAATTTTGTGTCCGTGGCTGTGTTCCAGTGTAGCGTGTGAGCAAAATGCACATAATGACCACTTACGGGTTAATTCGGAGTTGTGTTTGGCACCTAACTGCAATCTGTGAATTAAAAGTTACGTTAGGTAGGTAATGAACACTGATGATACATGAGATGAGATGAAATGATACATTGGGAAAGGATTTATTATTTTTAAGGAAGGAATCGTTCCAGGCCTAAGTTTTAGGGTACCTCCCCGACATTTGCCATTTGTGAGGACTGAGGAAAACCTGGAAAAAACCTCAGTCATATCCTGGCGGGATTCGAACCCCAGACCTCCCGCTCACGAGTCCGCGCCTTAACGATCTCGGCCACCCGTGGCGGTTTCATGCAACGAGGAATATGCTTGCCAGGGACAATTTTTAGCATTTCAGGTGTCATTTTAGTACAAATCTCAGAGTTCCTCATTTTATTTCTTCGATAATTTCTGATTCTATAACATACTGCAATAAAAATCCAGAGTGGTTAGATCTGGCGATCGTGAAGCCCCGGCCAGGGATCACCATTATCTACCCACCGAGTGTCAAGGTATTCCTTAACTGCTCTAAAATACCAACACACTGGAACCAATGGTAAAGTATTAGTTGAGGTGAAATCTTTTCTAGAAGCTTTTTAGACTCAAGTAAGTCTCTGAAAATTCAATTGTCCACAAAACCTAAAACTATAAAATATACCCAGTGATGTAGTCACCTATGGTACCACAACACACTTTAATGCCCCATTGGATTTACATATGCTGTACTCGAACCTAATGGGAATTCGCTAGAAGCTAATAATGAAATTGGAGGTGCTGACGGTGAATTCATTTGCACAATCACTTTCATTGCTCCCTAACATCTCCTGATTAAATGTCGTAGTCCAAAAAAAAAAAAAAGTTATACTGCGAAAACAAAATTATCACAAGTAATATCACGAGAGGGTCAGCGATTAGCGATAAATTCACGAAAGTTCTCGCTACGTTTGTGAATTTATCTGGAAAGCTCAGACCTTCGAGTGATGTTTATTTATTTATAATAAAATAAGAATTTAAATTTAATTCCTCTAAATTTGACTAACAAAATTGTAATAATTGCATATTTGTACTTAATCTTTTCAATCAATCCTGCGACAGAAGAATACCGATTGTCAGTAATGCCAATAGAGAAGAGAAAAATACGACTTTATGGCTACTTCATAAATAGAATAAGAATAAAAGTAATATATATATATTTGAAATTCTCACACACTTGTATAAAATGTTATACTTACGACTATTTAATTTATTCAGAAACCGTGGAACTGAAATGGATAAAAGTTGGCTATTACAATCGCTAACGTTTGATTTTATAATACCAACTGAGGAAAACAAAAAGTAAAACAATAAAAGGTAACATACAGTGTCCCTATTTTTCTTGTATTATGTGATTTGGAATTACTAATGATAAGATCAATTTGCACATCTGACGCATCACCAAAACGCTTTGAAGAACTCTCCATTTCGTGTTATGATTGTCGATTGCCCATGATTTTGAAGCTGTTAATAGCGCCCCACCGCCTATAGCAAAAGTGGTCAGTGATGCGTGTTCAGCAATTATAAAGTGGAGGTACAGAGTTGGCTACACTGACCACAAGTCAAATACACGTCGCGTGATAAAACGGATTTGATATTTTTTTCCGATAATTAGTCTCCATGATCCGGCTGTGACTGGTCAAAAATCAAACTTTTGTTCCGTTTCACTGGTCTATTTTAAGAGACGAACATAAGTGAAATAGTCTGCATAACGTTCCTGCTGTATGGGCGTCATTGTTTCCCGTTCAGAATTGTTTGTATTGATGTTCGGGGCACCCCTAGCGTACCTGCAGCTTCTTTTCTCTCATGAAAATTAACAATTTGCGTGTGATAATACCAATGTATTATTTTTGTAGTATTACTAGAATTTATTGGTTCTAGTTTCTTTTCATGTGCATAATTGTCTTCAAAGTACATTGTGAACAACGTTGAGGTTTTCGTAGAAGGGTCTACCCTTATTCCATCGTGCTTTGAAGAACCTAAAAGCTCTTAGCTGCAGCTCTATCTGGCGAAATTCGTTTAAGGAAGGCATACTCCTGTTTGGAAAACGCAGTTGCATTTCGATTTGCTTCTCTACAAATGAAAATTATATGTTAGTAGACAGCCCAGCTATTTTAGATTCGTGAGTAGCAAGTGCTGGTCAACGTATATGAGCAGAATATGTAACAACCAAATAGAACGTTTCAAGCAGCATGTATGAGTTGCTACACCTGTGATACGCCGCCTTCCACCTGGATATAAATAAAGTTTAGTTCTATTCAAAGCTATATACTGCAACGGGACATCCAGATTTGATCCCTTACAATTAATTAACTAAGATCAAGATTTAATCCTGTTTAATTAATTACTTTCGATAGATTAATATTTTATGATACATTTATATAAAATGATGTAGATTGTTCAAGACTCAGAAATTTTGGCTATAAAAATGAAAACTTTCACGTAACGCAAGCGACTTTCTGGTGTCATAAGCAAGGTCATTTATTCAATAGCTAGGGGACCTTTCTTTTCATCTTCGTAAAATAAGTCTTTGAAAAAACTGAAAAATAGCTTTCACCTAGGGCAACCGTCCCTTAAAAAGAGAAATTCTCGCTTCCTTAAGACGTCTCTAGCTAAGATACAATGAATTAAGTCTAGCTAACGAGTTCTCGTATTTCAAAACGTCCTTTCGAGAAACTTCTAGTGGCAAGAGATTAAGCCAATAAAAAAAGGAAATCTGGTGACGCGTCTGCAATGTTCAAAAATGTGAACGCTCGTAGAAGACGCGTAGAAAGTATATCGTTCGCTTCGAGAGACGAGAGAATACAATTCGCTTCAAGAGACGGGAGAATACAGTTCGCTTCGAGAGACGGAAGAATACAGTTCGCTTCAAGAGACGGGAGAATACAGTTCGCTTCAAGAGACGAGAGAGAGTACAGTTCGCTTCGAGAGACGAGAGAATACAGTTCGCTTCGAGAGACGAGAGAATACAGTTCGCTTCGAGAGACGAGAGAATACAGTTCGCTTCAAGAGACGGAAGAATACAGTTCGCTTCGAGAGACGGAAAATACAGCTCACTTGGGAAGACGAGATAGGGCAGTTCAATTCAGATAGTGAATAATATAGCTTGTGAAATGGAACATAAAAGCTCAGATTGCTTAGATTGCTTAATAGTCTTTGTGTGTGTGTATGTGTGTGTGTGCGCGCGCGCGATGCGAGCGACTAGAGAATTTGTGAGTACAGAGTCAGGAAATATTTAAATTTCTCCCATCCCCTTGTTTAATGGTGTGGAAAAAGAATAATAAGATTAATAGTGAAGTGTGAGCAGTTCGTCAATTGTGAAAATTTAATCCTCATCTTCTATAGTGTTTTCTTCAGTGTTCTTATTCTCCCTTCCAGCCCTGGTAACTTTCCAGAAAAGCCTTGTAGTAATTTCAGCATTCGTGAGACGATCGCGGCAGAATGAGAGATCAACGCAGACTTCTTCCGTGGCAGTAACATGCTACATCAACAGAAAACCCTGAGATGTTAAAGAGCGTCCATAAATAAACCAAATAAATAAACAGAAAACCTGAGATCCACGCCAAATCAATTAATCCAAAACCTTTCAATAATCCGCTGCAAATTTGGCACTTCAACGTGGGGTTGACAATTAAATCAATATCTCCTTTCATAGCCCCCCGCAATACTATTAGAATGATTTATGATTATGTTTCAACTTTATCTCATCACATTATGCTTGGAAACTCATTCGTAATATATACACATATTTATACACCACCTAACATTATAAATAGTAATAGTTTGAGGGAAAACTAGCCACATATGACAGTTACAAAATTGAAAGATGTCTACATTGGCTCTCAGATACGACAGTTACATAATTAAAGATATATATTTCGGATACATACTCAATGAAGTTCAAAAAAGGGCATGGACCTCATTAAAAACACCACAGAAAACTTTCTGGGAAACAGGAAAAACAAGAGGTATTATCAAGCAACTATTTGAGGAGATGTTATCAAGCTAACATGACTGGAGTGCAGCACATCTCTAAAAGTACATCTTCTTTAAAGAAATTTGTACTTTTGTTCAAGTAAACTTAGGAACTATAATAAAATTAGCACGGTGAGAGATTTTATCAGTGAATATAAATCTTGGAACAGAGGGTGGTGTTTTAGTACTCTCAGAAACATTCACCAGGCACAAGCCGTGATAGGTGTTTTGTACAAAATATTTGGAATGCCTTATGAAAAGCATACACTTCTGTTTGCAACTTGCAATTTTATTTTCGTTTCTGATTTTTTATGCTTTGTCAAAAGAATTTTCATTTTCCTATGTGCATATGTATTATGTCAGGAACATGACGATAGGTTTAATAAGCTACTTGGAACGTTTTTTCCAGATTGTTATTTAGTAATTGTACTCAGAATATATTGTAGAGCTTAAGATATCCTCAATGCATCAAAATTGCTACACTTGCTACTGTTACAGTAACATTTCTATACATGGTTTATATTTATATACATTTCAGTTAGTATTGAAAGTCAAAATGTCTAAAAGTTTATTTTCTGATTTCTCATGCGCTAAACCTAACAGATAGAAAGGAATTTCACTACAGTGATCAGTGACATATGTACGTATTATGATAACGATACTCTGTATCTCAGGGAAAACAGATGCAATGAACATATTTCGTAACGCACTATTATTTATTCCTGCCATATAATCTGTTATAAACTAACGAAAGGAACTGTACCAGGTATTTTGAAATCAGAGAAGTTATGCTTCCAATTATTATACCTTATTGGTGAGCTCAGTTACAGTAGAAATAGCACATTACATGGAGTTTAACTATGGAATGGAAATATTATGAAAAACCGCGTTGTTGTGATAGCCTTTATAGGGATAGAACATCACTAAACGAAATATTCCAGATCTTTATAAAGCTATAATAAGTTCGATGTTTACTTATCGCATCATACAACGCATCACTGGAATTGAATCTTATTTAATTTGAATACAAGACTATAACATTGGAGACACGTCTTGTAGCATCTATAAATAATATAGACCTCTGTGAAAAAAAGTTTCGGAAGAAAGAAAGGAAAAAAAAAAAAAAAGACTACTGCGGTTCTATTCCACAAAAGTATGAACTAACACATGCTAGTATACAACTCCTTGTAAAGTATGGTCTTGTAACTTTCTCTTCCACGAAAGAAATGCAACACTTGTAAAGTATTAGTAATTAAAGACAAGTGACGTCATATAAGAGCAAGCTGGAGGAACAACTGTTTGCCATATGTAGCCATTCCTTGAATTAGGTTATGTCTATTCCTTAGGGATTTTTAATGTACAGAGCGGATTATTGCTATTTCTACTAAATGGGTGTTGTATTTTTTCTCAGATATAATGGTAATTTAAATGTATTTATCGTTATTCAAGCGTAATAATCCACTTAGAGACGATGGTTCCTTACAGCTACATTTAGGAGCATTAATTTCAGTCGTCGAGAAATATAGAAGAACGCAGCATTTCGATTGCTTTCGATCATTTATTTTATTAGTCTATTTCGTCATTTATATTATTATTTTTTGTTTACATTTCTTGACAATCAAGTTCTCATTATAAGTAATGAACTGAGAAAATGTGTCAAAAGAGATTACTTTAAAAGAGAACGACCAGAAATTATTTGTGTGGCATGTAACAAGAGCCTTAAAAATATGTTAACTAAGATGCTGGTTTGAAATATACATTTGAAACAGCAAATGCCAAAATCAGTCATACGCCGTAATTTAATTGCACTTAACCTAACTTTATCATTGTTCACAAATACTAATTTAATTCTTGGTTTATGCATATTCCTACTCATCATTATCATCACTTTCGCTAATACGCTCGTACTTAGCACATTTGGGTCAATTGACTTCTAAAGTCATTAAAAAGATAATACATTTTGTGCTGGCATTTGAAGTTACCAATATTGCTATACTTGTTGAGAAATTAATACAAATTACTAGTGTCCGACCAATACTACCTATATTTCTGTATAACAGAACAATAAAAAATCACTTGTACATTTGTAAGAATGGAGTTATAAAGAACAAGCGTAGCAGAAACCTTTGTGGAAGAGAATTTTACTAATAACTACAAGTTACAAGTCCATACACTTGTAATGTATTAGAACATACTTTTGTGGAACAAGATCTTGGACACCCGCAGTCTGTGAGGATTATTGCTTATCTAAACAGAAGAGGGCCGTGTTTGGAGGAATCGTTTGGAAGCAAACAGTAATCGTCTGTGAGATAATGATAAATCTCCTGAATCACATATCCAGGAGATTTATGCCCAGAGTGCTCAGATAAAACCTTTTCGTCACATTACTGGGCTAATTTAAATTGCAGAACCGAAGTAGTATAAGTGCTAAGAAGCAATGATCGTTCCAACTTTCGCCTCAACATCAATGCAAAAGTTATTCGAGAAAATATCCAATATTGAAAAAAATAAAAATTGCTAGAATGAGAGAATGTATGCCTAAATTCTACATAGAATTTGTGAGAGCTCTTGTAGGCATAGAGAATGCAGGATGCTCTATCTATCTACCTCAATAATGATTTGGTGGGAAGTAAGGTTACCAAACTTCATTTATGTCAATAGGTACGGAAGAAAACCACTAAAGTGTATAAAGTCACTCTGATGAAGAAGCTGAACACTAATTTGTTCAAGAACAAGCAGCAAGACTCAGCTGCAGCCCACAATGAAAGGCCAGTCAGACTTTGCCCGAGAGATATATACCAGGTTTTAATAAGCTCAAGACTGCCGTACTAGCATTCCCGGTCTAACCCTGGACTACAAACTGTGGTGAGTGCTTCAGGGTATTATTTTCAAGAAACTAAAATCGAGAATCTGAAGCAGTCTGTGGGGCCAGTGGTGGATTTCCCAATGAGGGTATTACGTGCTGCTATAGAATCCGCTCATGTGTTAAAGCAAAAGGGTATCATTTTGAGATTGTTTGGTTCTGAACGTTTGGAACAAACGGCATTACAGACTATCAAAAGCGGATTAAATACAAAAAAAAAATATGTTGTAATTACTTAAGTAAAACCACTATAGTAAAATGAAAAATAGCATTGCGGCTGTTATTGATGGAATTACAACAAATGCTCTAAAATGTATTTATAAATTCTACATCTACGCCGATTGCAAATGTATTTAACTTGCGCCTTATTCCAAGGATTTTCCCAAAATCCTTAAAACATGCTTGAAGCTGTATTTATGACTTTGTCCCCATCACTATAATAATAATAATAATAATAATATAAATAATACAAATATAAATAATAATAATAATAATAATAATTATTATTATTTCTATTATTATTATTACTTCTATTATTATTATTATTTCTATTATTATTATTATTATTCATTGGGTTTATTTACAGACAATCTTTAACTTCTCAGGTCATCAGCGTCCCATTCAAATCAGGGGGTGAAACGGCCTGAGGCTTCTTCTTTCAGGCTTGAGGTTCTTTTTCGTGCCGTAAAAGTACGACACGGGACCAGCGGCTTTACTTCCCTTCCGAAGGACGCCATACTTAGGATTTTTACACCCAAAATATCCATCGTTCCTGGCCGGGTTTGAATCCGCGATCTTGGGTTTAGAAGGCAAGTATGGTTATCATTACACCACCAGACCGACGTTACTATTATCAGAACCGATGTATTACCATACGATTATTATAATTGATGAATGTGTTTTATTTTATAATAGGTGTAATAATGTGTAATAACCATGAAAAAAAAACACACATATAATAATAATTTAATGTTTTTGTTCATAGACAATATGCATGAAAATCCTTAGAAAGAAATTGGGTGTTCTGCCTGCTGTACAGAGAGACCCTCTGCACAAAAATAGCCTTGTGAAAGTCAGATTCCTTTGTAAAAACGAAGGTCACAGCTACTTTGTGTTCGGTCCTTTAAAGATATATTTACCCAATAGTAATCGGGCGTTCCAGTAGCTCGCATAAGATTATGAGGTAAACAATCTTAACAGCTGTAGTGACGTTTCTCCTTCACATGTTCATATCAAGTAACAGACGAGGCAGGCCAAGCAAAATTGAATTTATCCACTGACAGGGCTTATTTTAAATTATAAAGTTAGATGCTATGTTTTGGCAAATTTTGCGAGTCTTACGCGTCCCAACGATGCATATTTGAATCCTTTAAAAAAGGCAGCTTTGAGCCCCGAGCTTCTAGAACATTTGCTGCATCATATTCGTTTGACTTTAGATCTTCGGCTGGAGAACACACTCCGCTTTAGAATTTATGGTCTTCAAATCATTCGATCTTCAGATTCTTTGTTCATTGCTTAAGTACTATTCAGCGCAGCCAGATAACTAGAATATATCTACATAACAAATAATTATTAAGTCCGCGATTTCAGTAAATTTAGCTCATAGGGACAAACAGCCTGCCAAGTAGGCAAGACGAAATAATCATACACAGCGTTAATTCTACAAACCGCAGAACACTGATCACTAGAAAAGTGTTGTTAATAAATCATCGGTAAAAGTCGATTCCAGACGCCTATTTATTTGCAATAGCAGTACCTCGTTCTCTTCTATTGGTACAATACCAGTAAAACCAGCGAAATCCCCCGAGGCCTTTGCTACTTTGGGAAAGGAGTAGTAAAACAACATAACAGCGAATCTACGTAAGACCCGAGGCATTATCCTGCTACTCGAATCCTCAACTTTTTTTTTTTATTTATTTGGCTCATTTACAGACGCTCTTTCACATCTCAGGTTTTCAGCGTACCATTCAATTCAGGGCATGAAACGGCCGACAAATTTTGTTCAGAGGCCTCTTCTTTCAGGCTTGAGGTTCTTTATCATGGCGTAAAACTACGACACGGGACCCATGGCTTTATTTCCCTTCCAAAGGAAGCCATACTTAGGATTTTTACGCCCGAAAAAATCCATCGACCCTGGCCGGGTTTGAACCCGCGATCTTGCGTTTAAAAGGCAAGTATGGTTACCACTACACCACCAGGACCGACATCCCCAACGTGAGGCCGACTGTAGCTGGATCTACTGCCGTCGTCCCATATTTTTGGCGCCCAACGTGGGGTCATTTCATAACCAAGCCCACATCCACGATACTGTCCTATACTGTAGTATTATCAATTTATAAATCTGATGATACGGGAAATCTCAGTACCGCCACGGTTGGACGAGGTTTAAGAACTGGAATTGTGAGCAGGGAAGTCTGGCGGTTCGATTCCCACCAGGACCGTACTACCCGACTGAATTTTTTTCTTCCAGGTTTTCCTCAGTTCCCATAATGGCAAATGCCGGGGAGGTACGCTACCTTTGACTTGGAATGCTTCCTTCCTTTAAAAACTCTTTTTTCAGTTTATTACTTCATTTCATGCATCACCAGTGTACGCCACTTGTGATGCTTCAGTAGATATAATGGACGTTAAACGCCATTCCCCCCCCCCAAAAAAAAATCTCAGTAACTTAAGAGCAATCTTACTACTATCGCATTTTTCTAAACTATTTAAAAATGCATAAAGAATCGTTTGGTTAATTCTTTTTTGGGGGGGGGACATACTGTGGTAAATGACAATCAGTTTTGTGTTAGAAACAACCTCAGTATAGAAAATGTCATTATGAATGTTACCTCAAAACTTGAAGGAATAATTAACGAATTAAATCTAGTAGAAAAATGTCTAGTAATTTTCTTATACCAGCAAAAGATTTTGAAACTGTTAAACATGATATTTTATTGGATAAGCTAGATAAATATGGCATCCGAGACTTTAAGCTTATTCAAATCTTACTTGAGTAACAGGTCTCGGACAAAAACAATTAATGGTTGCATCAGTGCAGTAAAAATCTTTGATATAGGTGTATCACAAGGAATGGTTTTATGACCAATTCTATTTTAATATACATCAACTATATACTAAAAATTAATGCTGCAAAATTTTCAGGATCTATATACTCTTACGAGGGTAGGTCCATAAGTTTCCGGCCTCGCTGATAAAGTTTTTCCTCTTAACAAAAGTCTTATCTGGTG
Organism: Metallyticus violacea; assembly: GCA_030762175.1. Lineage (NCBI taxonomy): Eukaryota > Metazoa > Arthropoda > Insecta > Mantodea > Metallyticidae > Metallyticus > Metallyticus violacea. The sequence continues at coordinate 105,685,783 of CM060835.1, read as the reverse complement.
CCATACCTTATCTGTTAAGTAAACAATTGCAGCTGTAACTTTCGCTCTGTTGTGTTTAGTTCTTCAGATACAGATGCATAAAGAAGAGAAGATGTGTAGAAGATTGTGACATGTTCAAAGAGGAGTTTCGAGCTGTTACTAAGTTCTTCACAAAAGAAGGACTTATTCTAAATGAAATTAAACAGCGATTGGACGGAGTGTATGAGGAAGTATCCCCCTCTACCATAAAAGAATGGGCCAAACTTTTTCGAATGAGTCGAGAAAGTATTGAAGATGAAGAGCGTGCACATCGGCCCTTGGAGATGCTCACTCATAAAAACATCGCTCTTGTGGAAGAAGAAATTATGGAAGACCGGCGGCTCATAGTTACAGAAATAACAGCAAGGTTGGGCCATTCTATAACAACAGTCCTTCGAATTACTCGTGAACATTTAAACATGAATAAGGTTGGTTCAAAAAGGGTGTCTATACTTCTTTCTCAGCAGCAACAAGTCATATATTGTCAGGCATTTTTGGAGCTCTGCCTTGGCAACGGAGAGAAATTCTGCAAACCATTGTTACAGGAGATGAAACTATGGTCCTCTACTATGATTCCTTGTCCAGCACCGCCTCTAATGGCCAAGGTCATTCAGTCAACCAAGAAGATCATGGCTACAACCTTTTGGAACTGTGAAAGAATATTCTTCATTGACTTCAAGGAGAGGAACACCACAGTAAATGGGGAGTACTATGTTGGTCTACTGCACAGACTACGTGCTTCCACCAAAGAGAAAAGGCGAGGAAAGTTGAGTGGTGGTGTGCGCCTTCTTCACGACAACGCGCCTATGCACACATCTCTTGATGCAAAGGTAGCTGTGAAGAAACGTGACTTCAAGGAGATGGACAATTCACCCTACAGTTCAGATCTAGCTCCCAATGATTATTTCTTCTTCTCAAAACTCAAGAAAGACCTTCGATAAAGGAAATTTAAGTATGACGAAGAAGTGATGGATGAAGTTTATGCCCATTTTGCAGACAAGAATTCTGACTATTTCTTTGGGAGGGGGGATTGAAATGTTAATTCAAAATGTGAGAAATGTATTGCAATAAAGGGTAACTTTATTGAAAAGTGAAATATAGTTTTTGTCTTTAGCATACCTAGAAAATAGTTAGGCTGGAAACATATGGACCTACCCTCATATGTAGACGATACAGTAGTAACATTTAGCGGCATTAATGGGTATGAAGCATAACAAAATGATAATAGTGACATTGCTGTGATTTATAACTGGCTAGATGCAAATCGGCTCTCTCTAAATTTCTAAATCGAACTTGATTAATTTTTCATTAACATTTCAGAGTTTGGAACAAAAATTAAACAGTTATGCTAAAGTTACAATGCTCAACTGTAATTTCTTTAAATTCACTTGCCCTTCTTTGATTATTTCAATTTATATGAAATACTTAGGTATTATCATTGACAAAATTTAAGATGGGACATGCATATATCTTATATGTGTAATAGAATGCCCCCCCCCCAAAAAAAAAAATCCACACACACACACACACACACAAATTCTCCATTATTAGGTCTTTATTACCTAATTATGTACTTCGTGTACTTAACTTAGCTCTGCTTCACTCTGTAATTCAGTATGGAATATTAGGTTGGGGAGGAGGCGGTAAATCAACGCTCTCTGCGGTAACATCGTTACAGCCGCTATTATTAAAGTTTGATTACATAAACCTATGGATTATCTAACGCATCACATTTTCGTAGAGTTGAATGTTCTAACTATTGAGCATATATATAACATTTCTGTGCTTACTTATTTTCATAAATATCGGGGAAATTGCAAAGCTGAATATCATGATTACGCCACGAAACAAAACAGCCGTTTTATAATTATTGAACCCAAATATAATACTAATGCAGGATCTTTGCATAGCAGATGTTTTGAGCCTAGAATATACAATGTGTTAATCTATTCAGAGAAAGAATTAAATCATTTTTCCAAATATTATTTTTTTACTTTAATAAAATTTCCAGATAATTTCCCACACAAACTTGTGCGACTCTCCACGCACACACACATGCACACACACACATTTCACATACATACGAGGTCTCTTCAAAAAGTATCGCGAATTTTGAATTTCCGCGGGCTACGTATATTCGATTGTTTTGTGGCGTTATGTTGGTACTCATGTCCCTCACTTATGTTGACAAGCTCGGCCATTTTGTATGTTCAGTTAATTGTTGACAGCTATTTTGCTTGGACGTGTTTTGGCTCGTCTTCGATTTTTGCCTATTCCAAAAATTGGAACAAAGAATCTGTATCAAATTTTGTGTGAATAACAAAATTAAGTGCGCGCATGCATTCCGAATGTTGACTGTGGCATATGGTGAAGCTACCTTGGACCAAAGCAACGTTTATCGGTGGTACAAAATGTTCTCAGAGGGTTGAGAAGATGTGAACGACGAAGAGCGTCCCGGACGCCCGAGCTCGTCAGCAACAGAGGAAAACATTGAAGAATTAAAGGAAATAGTATTGGCCAATCGTCGAATCACCGTTAGAGAAGTTGCTGACGACCTAAACATATCGATTGGCTCGTGTCATTGGATTTTTACCAATGATTTGGGCATGAGACGAGTTGCCGCAAAATTCGTACCAAAGTTGCTCAATTTCGATCAAAAACACCATCGCATTAACGTTGCTAAGGAGCCTTTGAACTCTGTCCGCGACGACCCAGATTTTCTCCAGAGGGTCATAACTGGTGACGAATCATGGGTTTATCGTTATGACGTGGAAACTAAAACTCAATCATCCCAATGGATGCTGCCTCACGAGCCATGACCGAAAAAAGCGCGCCAAGTAGATTGTGAAGGTTTTGCTTACAGTTTTCTTCGATTGCAGGGGCGTGGTGCATCATGAGTTCTTGCCACAGGGTAGAACAGTCAATAAGGAATATTACCTGCAAGTTATGCGCAATTTTCTTGAAGCAATCCGTCAGAAACGCCCGGATTTGTGGAAGAAAAAAATGGCTTTTGCACCATGATAACGCCTCTGCTCACACATCGTTGCTCGTGTGCGAATTTTTGGGCAAAAACAACACACTTATAATGCCGCAGCCAGTGTACTCCCCAGACCCCCTGTGACTTTTTTTTTGTTTCCAAAACTGAAGAGGCCCACGAAAGGACGACGCTACGCCACGATTGAGGAGATAAAGACGGCATCGAAGGAGGAGCTGAACAAGATCACAAAAAAAAAAAAAACGATTTTTAAAGTGCTTCAAGGATTGGAAAAAACGTTGGCACCAGTGTATAATATCTGGTGGGGATTACTTTGAAGGGACAAAATAGATATTCATGAATAAATAAATGCTTTTTGAAAAACACAAAATTTGCAATACTTTTTGAACAGACCTCGTACATGCACATTCACGCTTCAAGTTAATGATTTGCTAATCATTAATCTGATTTGTAATCAGCTTGCTAATCTGATTTGTATGCTTAAGTTTCACTCCAAATGTTTAAGTTTATATTCTTATCACTTGATGCACAGTTTATAGTTGTGCACTTGTGTATTTAATATAATTGAAAGGTACAGGAAAAAAAACAATTAAAGCTTTTTATTTATTTACAAGAATGTAATTTGAAGTTTAAAAACGCTACAAAATTAAGCCCAATAGATAGATAGAAATGATTTTTTCTAGAATAATTCTTAGGGTATTTTTCTAACAGAAACTAATTTCTTTTGAAATTTCACGTTAATTAACAATAGGAAGTCAAAGTACACATAAGCAGATAAAAACACCAACTATATTGTGAAATGTACCAAATTATATTAGACATTTTCTCAAAAAATATAAACATTAATGAAACAATTTAGAAAGTAATCATTCATTCAAACTTCTTGTGTATCACAGGTAATCTTGAAAAAATAGAACTGAGTATTTTGGGAATAGAATCTCTTTAGGTGATTCAAGGTCATCATGTTTTGCCTTGGAAAGAGTAATTTAACTTGAAAAGGAAGGGTAAGACTGCTATCAGTCTGTGTACGGCACATTTTGTCAACAATTACATGGGACACCCAGAAGCTATTGCAGGTTGTTCGACTTGTTATAGTTCTAAAAGAGAGACTATCAGTTATATTTTCTAGTATTTTCTAATCTTTATTGGCCATGACTTTCTGTGTTGTTCATTAAGAAAGGAAGACCACCATTAAAAAATATCCTGGGAACACTCCATGATATTGAAGGTAGATGGTTTCACGTGGCATTTTCTGATGTGCTTAATCCAATCACTGGGTGTTTCAGAATGTTTTTATTTTATTTATTAAACCCATCTCATTTTCACATTCCATATAACTGTAGCCTCTGATGAAAAAAGTAACTTTTACTATTAAAATATGTGGTACTTATGAACCATAGCACGAATGAGGCGAATAATGGTATAGTTTTTATTTTGACCGGGGTACAATCACAAAAACTTGAAGTTTCGAACCAAAATCTCAAATTTCACCAACAGTGGACTTTGGTTGTTTGACCACTATATACTTTAATTGTTTTTAATTTTATTTATCTAAATTATTAATTTACATGTTCAAAATTTCAATGTTTAGGTATATAAAAAATGAATTGGCACCAGAGCAGGATCCTTTGCTGTTTCTACTCTCCTGTTTGTAATCTTTTGTTATATATGCCCTTAAATAAATAAACGACACAGAAAGGCAGTAATGCAACTAATGTCATCTCTCCAAGAAAATTAACCCAAATACTATTTCTGGTTTTAAGTGATGAAACAATAGTTGTCGCGATAAGATTATTTGCAATGAGTGACAATATATGGCTAAAATGCCCTTTCTTATTGAATATAATGCTACTAGGAAAAGATAAAAGCTACATTTTAAAATGCTTCCAATATTCGACAAAATCTTACTTTAAAATGGCTACCATCGCTTGAGCTTGAGCTCAATAACAGACTGAACATCAACATTACGTTAAAATGTAAATAACGGACTTTAATGACGACCTTACAGAATTAAAGATAAACGCTTGCAAAAATTGTAGTTTATTTTCTGAAAGTTTACTTTTAAAACATTAAGACTAAAGTTAAGACTTTAGTACAATGGATAATCTCATGTAATTATATACTAGAGCAAAAAAGTAATTTGTATACTAAAGGAAATGTATAAATTTTATAGCTGTAACTATATATATTCTAATCGTAGCAAAGTTAGCTCTCTGATCTTTGGCTTAATATCTGGAGATATTTTAAACTTTTGACATGTACTATACGTCAATGAACTCCATCGGCACTAGCCATTTATCAAGATCTCTAACTTCAGAACAGGGATTTACTGTGACCAGTAAAATCGTAATAGACCATCACATGAATTGAGAGAAAGGCCAATTTCCTCTTGACTCAGATCAGCAAGTTCACGCCTATCAGTTCAAGAATGTCCCAGGATAATGCTAGAGAAAAAGAGCTTCGCAAAGGCAACATATGTCAGGGCCTTCTGTAATTTATCTTACTTGTCCTGCGGATTAGCGAACACAAGAAGCCATTTGTGACCCGACGTTCAAACCATGTAGATATCTCTAGCTTTACTGAATTAGTGCAAAAGCAAACCTTCTCCATTCTTGCTATTCACAGATTTTACTTTTCACAAGGAAAAATTTAAAGCAGTTTGAGTTAAGTAAGAACTTTTTTTGATGAACTCATTTTGAAAATGCTCTCTGAAAAAATATCTTAAAGGAAATTAATACTTAAGCAATGTTTTACTAGGAAATAAGCTGAAAAAATACTCCATTGCTTTGGTGAAGGAAATCTTTAAGTTTATTAGAGATTTCATTTAAAAACTGCATATTATGAATAACCAACAAATTAACACAAATTTAATTTAAACAAAAAACACGTCAATTTGGATATTGAGGGAATTTTTTGGAAACAATGTTGATCAAGTTTAAGGTTTCATCTCCTCAACTCCAAGCAGTGCCACTTTGACATTTACAAATGGCACTCCTACTTTTAGATTAAACTGTGAATAAGATTAAATAGTTATTACATATTTTGTTATTCTCTTGTCGTTTCCTGTCAACCTGGACTGCTGTTATTGTTGATTGAAGTTGGCTAGAGTAAAACTGTACTATTCAGTATTTATGATGCTTTGTTTCAAAATGATAACACCCTACGACAAAGAACAGACTTTAAGCAGATAGGTACGGAGATCCCAAATAGACTATTAATATGATGTTAATAGTTGTAATTTTAGCCAAAATAAATTGCTTTTCAATTCTATGACTAACCTTTTTTCAATTTTTTTTCAAGCATAAGCAGCAATAGCAGTAGCCCAATTTGCTTGTCAACGATAAAAAAACATAAAATTTTGATAATTTGTTAATTTAACAGGGGTATAATTATAAATTGAGAATGCATGGGAGTAAGAAGGTGAAACCTAAAATGTAATTAATATTAGCGTAAAACGACCCCCTTAATACTTAAATACGCGATTTTTAATAGTGTTTAACGCCCGTTTTTACTACTGAGGCACAACAGGCGATGAACACTGATGATACACGAGATGAAATGATAAATTGAGGAAGGAATTTTTTGGCTTAAGGAAGGAAACGTTCCAGGACAAAGTTTAGTTTACCGACAAGGGTGGCCGAGGTCGTTTAGGCGCGGACACGTGAGCGGGAGGTCTGGGATTCGAATCCCGCCAGAACCGTCCTCCCTGGTTGAGGTTTTTTCCAGGTTTTCCTCAGTCCTCATAAATGGCAAATGCCGAGGAGGTACTCTAAACTTAGGCCTGGAATTACCTAAAAAAATCCTTTCCTAGTTTATCATTCTATCTTATGTATCATTAGTGTCCATCGCCTGTGGTGCCTCAGTAGTAAAAAAAACGGGCGTTAAACACTATTCAAAAAAAAGGGACTAAGTTTAGCTTACCTCCCCGGCATTTGCCATTTATGAGGACAGGAAAACCTGGAAAAAGCTTCAGTCAGCGAGGTACCTCCCCGGCATTTGCCATTTATGAAGACTAAGGAAAACCTGGAAAAAATCTCAGTCAGGGAGGACGGTCCTGGTGGGATTGAAACCCAGACCTCCCGCTCACGAGTGCGCGTCTCAACAACGTCATCCACCCGTGGGGGTGCGATTTTTTGTTTAAATTATATTTAAGTTTAATAGATGGTCATTCAGAATGAGAATTTTAAAATGAACACAATTTATATTAAAATAATTGCAATATAATTTTATAATAAATTATTTAACAGATTTATAATTTCTTATAGAGAATTGAAAAAAAAGTTATATTTTTCTGCGCAGCTAAGAGTTTGGTAACTATGGTTATAGTTTCCTTTTAATTTAGCAATTAAAGGATATAGTATTCATCTAAGTGAATGCAATGAATTGCAGGAGTCTGAACTGCAATTTTAATAAGATTGCATAATTACGTTGATAAGAACCCTAGTTACTCAAATCGTACCACATTCGTCTTTGAAAACAATTTTTTTCTTTACTTTTTGGATCAAAGATTGAAGAAATAGTGCTTCCATTAATGTTGTAGTAATACAAGTAGATTTATAAACGCGTGTGTCTGTAATTAATGAATTCTTGAAGTAATGCACTTATTTCATTTTATAACATTTATTCTTTCTGGTTTATCTCAAACTTGTATTATCTTTGTATGAACTACCATTTGTTTGTTTTACGTATCACTTCTGTTCATCCTTGTTTCTCTGTTCCATTCTTGCAATGCTTTATATTTAAAGCTCGTTAACAGGCTTACAGATTAGCAGATGTTGTACTAATTATAAACAATATCAAGACAATACTTCAAGCAGTAGCAGTCATACTAGCTTTGTCAAAAAGTAGTCGCTGTTATGCATTTAGGTGTGGCAAAATGTTCCCATAAAATCCCAGCGGACCATTTCGGCCTAGTATTTCCGAAAATAGTAAAACTTTTACATATAAGCAGACCTATAACTTATGCAAACAGGAAGACTTATTATATCGTATCATGTTAGCAACCAACTCCAGTGGGATATGATGCACTTTATGTACTCCTGAAGCATAAACAGTTTGAGATCCAATTCTTCTTGCGGCTGTCGATTTAACAATCCCCAATATACTACAAACTTCATATTTATTCTTTTATATTCAAAATATTATATATTTTCTTATTAACTTACAAAAATTAAAAAATAATTGTTAGATGATACCTGGAAAAATGATGAAAAATAAAATAAAGATGAAGCTTTCAGATAAAATATGTAATTACGCTCAAAGTAGAGTTCATACGTCGCTCAGCTTATAGGAAAAACAGAAAGTGAACGAAATGTTACAAGGATTTAGAAGAAATGACAACTTGCAGATGAAATGCCGAGAGAAAAAAATGATTACACATAAAACACAGAAAGAATAACAGGGGAACTTCATGTACGAAATATTAAAACTTTGCTTTTTAAAACTATGACTAACTTTAAAAGAGAATATAAACTCCAAAGTAGGAACTTATTATTGATTAAATAAGTTATGGCATTGCTATATGGCATTAGAGGAACAAAACAGAATTCTTGCAATCTATAAGTATCACAAAAGAGAAACCACATATTTAGAATTATTATTGAGATTAAAGCACAAAAATGAATGGTATACCATTAATTAAATGAAATATATGACCACTGATAGACAAAGCTGCACTGTATGAGTATTTTTAAATGTAACCGTGTTTATGAACTGAGCTCTTGCTATCATCTTTACATTCACTAAAACAAAGAGAAATAACAGATAGTTTCCAGTTACATTGTGTTTTTTTTAGTAGTGTTTAACGCCCGTTTTTACTAATGAGGCACCACAGGCGGTGAACACTGATGATACATGAGATGAAATGATATATTATGAAAGGATATTTTTAAGGAAGGAAGAGCTCCAGGCGTAAGTTTAGGGTACCTCCGCGGCATTTGCCAGTTATGAGGACTGAGGAAAATCTGGAAAAAACCTCAGTCAGGGAGGACGGTCTTGGCGGGATTCGAACCCCAGACCTCCCGCTCACGAGTCCGCGCCTTAACGACCTCGGCCACCCGTGGCGGTACATTGTGCATTTAAGAAGATAATGTTCATGTATGTTTCAACAAAACAAAAATATGTTACTATAAAAATACAATGTACTAACCAAATATACATAATCAACAATAAACAATGGAAACTTTCATCGATTTTCCTTGGTTATGAAAATTAATTTAAACGTTACTGAAGTAAAACATGTAACGCAAACGTTTTCTGAAGATTATTAGAGAACTCTCTTACATACAATATAATTTTCAAACACATATTATACTAATATTTCACATTTGCTATCTTCATGACGATGCTTTTGTTAAATATAAAATACACGCATCATTATAAATACAGTTTATAGTTGAATTAATTTATCCTTTTATTTTAAAACAATAAAGAGAAAATTGAACGCAAGAGCGCTTTTTATATAACACATTTTGTTGTGAAAAAACAAATATTAATGTCGGTAGAGCGATTTTTAAATTTTGGGTTTCAGGTAAATCCCCACTCCTAATAATCTGATTTCCCTGCTTTTCAGAAACAACTTTTCGCCTTTTATTTGAATAGTATATAGGGAATTTCGTTGGAAAAAATCCTATATTAAATAATTAGAGCGATTTTTAAATGTTGAGTTTCAGGTAAACCCTCCCCTCTCATAATAGTCCGAATTTACTTATTTTTCAGAAATATTTTTCTTATTTTATTTTCTTGGCTTCCTTTAAACATTGTTAAAATTGCGGGAGCTAGAGCGATTTTTAAATTTCGCTTTAACCCCAACTCGTTTTTCAGTTATACCCCCACTTCAATGGCCCGATTGCTCTGAAACTACTTTTATAAATTTATTTTAAAGTAATATATCTAATTTCGCTGAGGAAAAAAAATTGCGATCGGTAGAGCGTTAATGGATACGCGCGCGCGCGCGAGTGCAACTGCAATAGTTACATTCCTTCGGAATTAGCTAAAAATGACTCACAAATTGCGAAAATTATTTTGGGAAGAAAGCCGTCCACTCTTAAATTTAATGTACCTTCCCGGTTTTGATGAAGACGGTGTAAAACTTAGAGAAACTCTTAGTCAGGAATGTTCTTGCGGGATTCAAATAGCAGACCTTTAGTTTAAGAGTTCGTGTCTTATCATCACGGGTTCCCTTGTCAGTCTTCCTTAGAGGCAAGAAATATTCGTATTTATCTCTGTAACTCCTTCTTTCATCATTCCTTTGAGAAAGAGCAAAAGTTTCTAACAGACATAAAACAAGTTTGTTTGTATAACTAAGCGTATATAACCAAATTGTTAATCAGCAACACTAGGTACCTTGATTTTGTATTGGTGTGCTTAAAGTTACCTTAAAAATATAACAATTAATTAAATTATATTTATGATTCCCTCTCAAGTACTATGCATGGTTTCGAAAAGTATTGGAATGAATTATTTTGACTTTTGGGACATTTAAGACTCTTTAATGACAACTTCATTTTAATGCGGCATATTTCACATGTTTTAAGTTCAAGAAGAGATAAAATATGTAAGAATAAGTAGAGCAGTTACATCACAACGGAGTGATAACATTAGAAAAAGGAAATCACAAAATGTATCACATAGAAATTAGTTGAATCTAATAATAATTAGATTCAATTAATTATAATTATAATGTGTTTGTGTATTACGTAAGTACTCTCAATGCTCCTAAACTGCATAGAAATTCGCTGTCATTTACCAAAAGCGACCTTCTTCAGCTTCGGCTTAAACATAAGCAAAACCATAATCATGATCCTATAAATCATTGTTATTTGGCCCATACATCTAGACTTTAGAAAAATATATTCACAGTTGTCATCTGAATCCCTTAGAATGAGCCAAAAACATCCCCACTAATGATTTGAGGAAATTCATCGCCTGATCAATTCGAACAACTTGGCCAACTCTTTGCGTACCTTGGATTAACATAAAAGTCCGACAGAAAACTAATAGTCAAGCCAAACAAGGTTTAGTTCTTTTTCAGTAAACTGTTTGCCACCTATGTAAGATGATGCTCTGCTAATCCTGAAGAGCCTCATTATTAAAATATTCATTTTATACACTTCTATGTAATACCTTTTCAGCATAAATTACTAATAATGTTTTATTGTTCATGAAACATAAAATTGTTTTATAAACTAACACAAATTTTATGAATTTTTCCTCTTCTTTCTGATTTTTGTATGTAAAATGCCTGTAGAGACGTGTATGTTGTTGCATTATTTCGGGATCGATATTCTGAAAACGAACGTCTCCGCAAGGTGTAGTTACATCATTATCTTATCTTGTTTCCAGAAATTAACAGTTTAAGATGTCGCTAAACAGATTCAAATGCACAGAACAACGAAACAAACCAGGAAGTTTAGAACTACAGAGTTCAACACGAAATATCTGAGACAGACAATGAGACAAACTTGCAATTCTTTCCTTTGAACAACAGATTGTATTGTATTCAACAGATGTTGGAGTACTTCAGCAAAATTGATACTGCTAACGTATAACATATAACGATTTATATGTTATACGTTAGCAGTATAAATTTTTGTTACTTTTTTGTCCTATCAAATAACAGTCTAGAAAAATACCTCATTGCCAACCATATATTAAATTTATGTTTACGTGCTTTGGCAGCGCGACCATTCTGACTATAAGATTTTCGTACACTGCAAGATGTTGCCGTCATTGGCCTCTTTTGGAGCCATCTTTATGAACCTGAGAAAGGAACTATTGTAGGACTGTAAAAGTGCAGGTAAAACCTCTACTTATCTATAGGTGTTTTTATGCCTGAAATATTTCCACATTTTCGTCTTTAAGGTCCTATTGAAATATTCACTTCACAAGGTACCAATAGCAAAACGGAAGAACAGGTACACTATTTCTATAAGGTGGAAGAATGAGATGTCATTCTCTAATAGTAATTAAATAGTGAGTAAATCTTTTTATTCTTTTAAGTCTCTTTTAATTTGCTTTAAGTCTTGGTAAACTAACAATTAAATTCTTTCCAAATTTACAAATAATTATTAATATCTCCTCTTCATCTCAGTGACAGAAGTTTGTGGCAAACTTTTTTTTTAATAATGTTTAACGCCCGTTTTAGCATTAAAGGAAATGATAAATTGAGAAAGGATTTTTTAAGGAAGGAAATGTTCCAAGCCTAAATTTAGAGTGTCTCCCCAGCATTTATCATTTATGAGGACTGAGGAAAAAGCCTCAGTCAGGGAGGACGGTCCTGGCGGAATTCGCACCCAGACCTCCCGCTCACGAGTCCGCACCTTAACGACCTCGGTATGTGTGGCAAACGTGATAAGGATTCTGCTTCTCCGTGGTTTTGCTTTAATTGGAAAAACATTGCCTCACCTTTATCCAGGCACTTTTATACACGTTGAAGGGAAATAACTTTCCTTCAATGGGAAATCTGGCTACTTAAGTAGCACTGTATTTATAATTAAAATAATTTGTAACATTTTTTCCGGCAGATAACATTAAAAGATGAAAACAAAACGAGAAAAATAAACACAGAAAAGATACTCTTCACAATTTACAAGTTTAATTAAGTAAGGAAAGCTCTAAGTGAACTAACGCATTCCCTGTGGCTTTTGTCAACATAAAGTTATCGCTATATCGGGGCATGTCCCTTTATGGGGTTTTAACTGTAATACTGCGCTACATCCGTTTGGGAAAGGACAGTGTGAAAAAAAAAGGATTAATTAATGATGCGTCTATCTCGACCACACTGACGTTGCTGTGATAACACCAGTTAGCACTACAGTCCATTTGACAGTGTAATAGTCTTTTCAAATGTGCAGTAAAACGATAAAACAAGCATTATTATATAGTACTATTAATACAGCACTTAAATGTGGCTAATTCCTTTCTGCATAATTTAGAATCAATGATAGCGCTTCAAAACAAAGATAGAAGCGCATTATGTAAAAATATGTGCAACTTTTTTTTTTTATTAAGTTTGCATTTTAAATTGATAAGTTTACTTGACTATATTTTAGTGCTAGCATATTTGCGTACTTTAAGATAGAATTAAAGCTAAATTCGCATTGCTTGAGAATTATATAACAAATTTTAATTTAAGTTTTAAATACTTAATCTAATCAGAAATTACTCGAGAAGCGTCAAATAGTTTCCTTTATTATTTTGATAAATGATTAATATGCCTTTAAGTGTCAATGCCTTTTGATACGATAAGTGCAGTGGATGAAATAATGACGCTAATAACAGATGTCCTTAGTTCTATATTTCTGAAACATTACGCAGGTAAATTTGTCGATCGGAGATTAACTCTAGGCCCGATAGTTGACAAGCAGACGCGCTAACATCTGAATCAAGGCAGTGGATCCAATCTCCCAGCAACATTAAGATGAAAAAGAGATGAAAAAAATCTTCAAAATGTTGGACTTTTGAAATATAGACATCCTGGAAGTAACACAGGGTGTTCGGAAAGGCACCATGCACTTAGACTGCGGATATAGATTACGTTCGAAGTTCGAACCAAAATTAGTTTTTTTTCTACATAGAATCTTAACACAGGATGGCATAATTGATTTTATAGATGCATGATTGTTTATTATTACTTTCATTGTTGCATATCATTTAAGTGTTTAGTTAAATTATCATCTATTGAAAGCGACATGTGTAGTGTTTAGATGTCAATTTAGTTTTAAATTATGGTGCTTTCAGCTGAGGAACGTATTTTTCTTGTTGAGCATGTTTTTCGACAAGGCGATAAATACACAGATTTAATGCAGGAGGGATTTGCAGAAAATCCCCAAAACAGCTGTATTTCGTCTTAATGTAATTCGACGACTTATTGAGAAAACTTGAGAGACAAGCTCAGTGTTAGATGCCAAACAAACTGGCAGACCACCTGAATAAACGAAGAGAAGTTGAACATTCCTGACTCTATGCTGTGGAGCCCAACAAAATCAATGCGCAAGTTGGCACAAGAAAACGATATCGGGTTTGCAACCGCGCATAAAGCAGTTAGGAAAACATTGAAATTGTTCCCCTATAAAGTGACAGCAGTGCAAGCACTGAAAGATGCGGATCATGAAAAATCATGAAGAACACTCTCTTTTTTCACTCTACTACAATTACTAACTGTTTTGTGTTTTCGACACGATACGGTTTAGATTACTGGCGTGTGTTTGGCTCTTAGATATGCACAAAAGGGAAACGCTCCTGCTTGCTATATTACTTTATTTCCTCAAGCACTTTTTTAACGGTGGCCATTATAGAAGCGTCTCGCGTGAATACAAAAGACGTCCTTACGGATGCCTCCAGAGAGTCGCGAATGAAGATGCAATTTTATGCTAGATATACATACAGCATTTCAAGACACATGTTTATGAACGATTATATTGTAATATCTTATAATTATGGTGTACTATTTCAGAAATCGAATCTGGATCTCCCGCTACAATCCCTTCATGAATATGACAGTTTATAACACAATATTAAAATAATACCAAATCTGAACTCTCATATTTGGTCTTGAAACCATACAAATTTGTTTTCATGAAATCGGGATAAATTGCAAATTTACATACATTTTGCATTTTCTGAAACAATCTACTGATTTTTAAACAAAAAAGGGTGTAAAATTGTTCTCCAGTTTACATCTCATTTAGGATTTTGCTAATCTAAAGTGTATTCATATCTAAGGAATCGAAACAAGCGAAATCGAACTTCGGCAATCTTGGTGACATAAAAATTGCTGCTTCATAACACTGCTTGGTAAACCTGTTTATTTATGAGCCCCTTGCGCCAAGATTCAGTACATACTCTTATTTGTAACTCGTAACAATTCGATATAAATTTGGTTTGCATGCCTAGTGTACTCGAGTTGCCTTTAACAGCCAATCCTCCCTTGAATTGGTTCATGAATAATGGATGATTAAGCAGTAGATTCTCACCCCACATAAAGAAATACCCAGGTAATCACAATGGTTTTAATGAGATTAATCTAGTATAAGGTATAGCATTTGAATTATTAATAAGGAGACAAATACCTTCTCAAAATCACATCGTCCGGAGTGTGGCAATAGTTTAATTTATTGTTATACGAGAAGGGCAGAAATAAGGTTGCATAGGTAGCGGTCCTAAGTCACAGATCCTTCTCGCAATAACCAGGTGACCCTGAAGCAAGCAAGATACCGGTAAGTCCTTTGTGTAAGTCAAACAAGGGAAGCTCGACTGTTGCACCCTTAGGAAAAATAACACGCAACTTCTTAAAAAGGAAAGAAAAACAAGTTACGGTACATTGTTTTGCTCAAGGATCCTGCAAGTGTTATGTTTGGCCAGAGTATAGATTGTAACAACCCCGGTCCAAGTCAGGAGAGGCGCGTAAAGATTAGCCAATCAGAAAGTTCTGCAACATAAATTGTAATGAGCAGCCAATGAACGGGACAGTAGAGTAATAAAAACATTACGTTAACTAGAATTAAGAGCCAACAAGCGTCATACGGACCGATGGATGATCACCGAAGAAAACTATCGGAAAGAGTCGAATTCAAGAGTAATAGTGGTTGCAAGTACGCAGTTGTTGTTGGAAGGACACAGTTGTTGTTGGAAGGACGCAGGCGTGTATTGTGAGCAGAGTGTTTTAGAGCAGTTAGCAATCAAATGTCAAAGTCAGTAATCAGTAGTAGACAGTACCAAACGTATCAGAAGCCCTAGTAAATGAAAGTTAAAGTAAGAATTTAAATATAAGTGCGTCATAAGATTTGAGTCTATTGTTAGTGAAGGCACAGAGTATAGGGAGAAGTGACTGGCATAAAACGTGTTGCGCGTAGAAGTAAATACGCGATTACGAATCTCGGCGAAACCAAAGTACGTAAAACAAAAGTTAAGAACGCGAGATTAAGAAGTGGAAAGGTACATTGACGTAACGTTGTTCAGCGTGGACTGTGCTAAGTGAAAGTTGAACTCTGACTTAATTCTCCCTGAGTAAGCGAATTTTGAACCGTAACAAACCGTTAATCGAAAATCATGCCATATACAGCCAAGGATCCTTACAGACAATACTAGTAAACAAAATATATTCCCTGAGTGTACATATTCTTCAACAATATAACCTCTTAAGGACCAGATACATTTTGTCTCATTTAACGTTACAAAAACCTATTCAATTCCTCTACCTGTGAAGTGTTTTACACTCCAAAATTCCACTAGTTGTGAGTATCAAATAGCTGGAGAAGAAGAAGACCGAGACATTACAACCCAGTCTCAGCTAAGAAGCAGCGTGCGGAGAAGAGGATTGAGGAGCATATGAAAAACTTCCGCATCCACAATACTCACCTAAAACAAACCTACCCAAGAGCTCCTGGATATGCTTAAAATTGGTAAATCAGACAATGGTCCATTTCTGATATTGTCACATGCACCGTTGAGGAGTATCATAAATTACTAAATTAATACACTTTTGGGACGTTTCTTATTTCAGTTGGATAAATATTCTTTAACCTAAGTTAACATTGCTGGTTCAGTAAGCACAAAGATGTTGCAAGAAACAATTGGTTAACCACTTCCTATGGCACTCCCTAAGGTGCTTTACCATGACATTAGCGGCCATCTAGCACCATGCAGAGTTATGCTGCACCAGGAGCCTGTCATGCGTCACTAGGAAGTATTCAGAACACCTACTCAGTGTTCTTGTTTTGGTTGGTATATTTTAAATCTAGGGTGGTGGTACACCATGATTGATAATGCCGACATGACAATGTAGAGACCCCCCTAGGCAAGCATATTTTATATAAGGAGCTGCAGAGTTCACTGACGGCGCTCTTAGACTCATCAACCACGTCCTCGCACGCTGGGCCCTGCCGTAGTTGCCCGCTTCTGTTAGCTCTGCAGGATCGACATCATGGACGGCGAAGTAATTACGTTCATCCTCCGACAACGGCCGACACATCCCCAAAGGTAAGAACTCCGGCATGTAGGAACCTGTATTATCGTTACATAACCTGTAGTACTCCAACTCTACACCCACGGGAGTATCATGTAATCATAAAGCCAAATAATTAATAAATAGATCTGCCAAGCGAGTTAAGTCTCTTTCCATCAGACCTCTCACCTCTACTCACCCCTACGTCATGAAATTGGTCGTGACATTATAAATACCTATCATTTTATCAACCCTTCCTCATTTTAATCAATCCAACGAGATTATTATTCGCTGCCGCGAATGGATCTCCAAGGTCTGGCATAATAGTAATAACATTATTCTCCGCCGCAAGGAATGAATCACCGGGGCCTTGAAATGAACCCTATGATATTTCGTCCCTATAAACATTATTTAAAAATTGATTAGTATAATAACGAATTACGAAAAATGACATTTAAATTAATGGTTTTTCATTCTCTTTTTAAAGGCTGCAGTTAACATTAGCAGCATATAGAGTATGGCAATTTGATAAGGAGATGATATTCATTTGCAACTGCAATACAGGTCATTCACATAATAAATACTACGAAAATTCAATCTTTTAGTTTATTTAAGTATATCTAGACTAAGAAAATTAACAGGTATAACATTTTCGAATAAATGTCTAATTTTCTTAAGCTTGAAAAACTTAATTAAAATAGTAACATGTATTTGACTCAAAAGTTTGTCGGTCCTGTTGGTGTAGTGGTAGCCATACTTGCCTCCTAAACCCAAGATCGCGGGTTCATTCTCGGCCAAGATCGACGGATATTTTCGGGCGTAAAAATCCTAAGTATGACTTTCTTCGGAAGGGAAGTAAAGCCGCAGGTCCCGTGTCGTAGATTACGGCACGAAAAAATAACCTCAAGGCTGAAAGAAGAGGCCTATGAACAAAATTTGTCGGCCATTTCACGCCCTGATTTATGGAAGGCTGATGACCTGAGATGTTTAAGAAATCCATAAATAAACCAAATCAACGAATGGCTCATCAGTATGTCTCTATACTCTTTGAGTGAAAATGTTAATATTGACAACGTTAATTGGCTACTTTATCTTGTGTTTTAAATAAATAATTTCTATTGAAAATTAGCATCATGAGAGGTGATGAATTGCATTTTAGTATTGTTTTTCAGACTAAGTAAAAATGAGCCTGAGTAATTCTACGCAAAATTAAATAATAATTAAATTTTAGAGAAAAGACAAGGGAAAACCATTGGAACGGCAATGACACAAAATCACAATTAAAACCGACAAGTGGATGGATAATTGATATCCAAAAATCTAGATGCCTTTATACGGGGCTACAATTTGGAAATTAAAAGTTAGAAAATAGAAGGTGAGGAACAAACATTTTAATAAATTAGGAGCGTGTACAAAATATCTGCAAAACATATAAAGTTGAAAGGTGAAAAAAAAAAAAAAATAGAATAGAAAATGTAAAAGTGTAAAACAGAGAAGCATAAATAAAAAATCCAATAACACCCTTCAAATAAAGTAACCGAGAGAAAATCAGACACAGGAGCAAAGCAGAGGCAATTATAATTAGATTTTATGCATTCATATGCATAGTCAGGGATGTAGGCCACTTACAAGAGCTGTGAAATGTTTGTTGCCATAAAGAAGTTGTAAATACTACACAGAGAAGCATTCTGGTGTAGGAGAAAACGTGTCAGTTGTGAAAATTGTTAATAATATCTACAAAATATACCCGGAACACTCATATCACGTAGCTCTGAAGTTATGGTGTAACACACAGGGTGTAAAAACAACAAAACTTTCTCTTGAAATATTGCTTCACGGACAAAATAAAGCGTGCATTTTCCGCATTTTTTGCAGCACGAGTTGAGTTTTGTGCGTAGTAATGCAATATAACATCTGGTGCAGATGTACGATTTTCGGTGGGAAAAGTCGGTCCTGGTGGTGTAGTGGTTACCATACTTGCCTCCTATACCCAAGATCGCGGGTTCGAACCCGGCCAGGACCGATGGCTTTTTTCGGACGTAAAAATCCTAAGTATGGCTTCCTTCGGAAGGGAAGTAAAGCCGTGGGTCCCGTGTCGTACATTTACGGCACGAAAAACAACCTCAAGCCTGAAAGAGAGGCCTCTGAGTAAAATTTGTCGGCCGTTTCACACCCTGAGTTGAATGGGACGCTGATGACCTGAGATGTAAAATGCGTCCATAAATAAATCAACCAATCGGTGGAAAAATGGAGCAAATAAACGTCTGATATTTAAGATCAGTAATAGTGTACTTAAACCTTTAAATATTACACGAGGCTACAAACAAAATCGCCCCTATTTTAGAAGAGTTCTTATAGTTACTTAAAAAAATAAGCAATATTAGTAGGTTGTATGTTCGTTACAAGAGAAGTAAAATTTAAAAATCTGCAATTTCATCCAATATTATAATATCGAAACTAAGTGCAACATGCATTTAAACTAACCTTGAAATTGTAAAGTAAACGTGGGGAAAATGTTAGAGGTTCGTATTATTGAATGTTCTGTTTTAAAATAAACTAATTAACTTTTTAATACGGGCATGTGAATTTTTGAATAAACATATGAGACATAACAAGTTTTGATTGTATGGAAACAGAACATGTATTGTTTTGAATGAACACAATTAACTATAATGAAAGCAAATCACCAAACAAGCTTACACATGAACTGCTTTCTTATTTTCATCACAATAAATGCACACATTATTATGTGCTCTTTCTTTCTCACCGTTATTTCAGCATCCTATTTCTATAATGCGGTAGCATGCCATTTCAGCTCTTCTATATATTCCATAGATTCTTCAAACTGTTCGTTAATCTTTCTTTTTTCTTCTGAAATATTAGGTGTCAGGTTTAATATTCTCTAATTCTAATAATGGATCTAAATGATACCCGATTTTATTCGTTTTAGTAGAGTCACAAGACCCACGGAGTAGAGCTCCGTTTTAAAATCAAGCTTATACCTAGTCTGACGTGATTTGTTCCTTTATTAGAATCCTCCTTTTTGGATTGGAACTTAGAAAATTAAATTCTTCTAGTCAATGATTGTACAAACTATTGCTAAGTTTTTTCACGTAAAATAACATCTACAATTCACTGAGACCAAGAAATTCATTTTTCTCACCTCTGAAAAACATTTTGATACATAGCTTTAGTTCTAATGACACTTTCTCTGGTTTCATCTGCAATCCCCCGTGTATTCTACAGGTAATAAAACAATGACATTCATACGAAAAACCATTAAAATCAGAATACTTTCAGCGTTTTCAGCGAACTCTATTCTTAGCCATTCCATGCGCATGTGGGCAACATGAATGTTTCCAATTACTTTGATATATACCTAATAAATGTTGTGAAATTGCAGTTTTAAACTAGGATTAGATACCCTATTATTTTTAGTTCTATTATAGCCATAAGTTCTGTTACAAAACTTTTTATGATACCAACAATGTACATTATGTTTAAATTGGACTATGGGAAATGGTATTCACGTGTATATGCACATATCATTTATCAAAGTGATCCTCTTTTGCCCTGATACAGGACCAAAGTCTATCGGGCCATTCATCAATAACAGCAGACACCGTCTCCATGGGGAAATCCGCCACTGCTAACTCCAGGGATTACTTGAGAAACTCAATATTGGAGTGGCCTTTCTTACAAGCAATATCCTCAAGTACTGTCCAGAGTTTGTAATCCAAGGGGTTGAGACCAGGCTGCTCGAGGGTCAGTTTAATGGCAATAAAACATATACCTTTTTTAAGCCAAGGTTGAATGCATCTTGCCTTATGGGCTGGCGCAGAATCTTGCTGGAAGTCCAGTACCAATTCAGGACAAAGTGGTGTTCAGATCTTTCACCACAGGTTCAAGGAGGGTTGTTTCATATATTCTGGGCCTTGTGTTTAACCCATTTTTGGCAGAAATACAGCTTTGTGACACGATCATAGCTCACTTCCTGCCAAACCATCACTGAGACGGAATGATAGCGCCTCTGGATCTTTGGAAACCTCTCAAGAGCTTCTTTGAAGTCCTGGCATACATTGCTGTCATTCTGACGGTTGTAGCTCTCTTCATTGGTGAACTTTTTCCATCTGTTAAAAGGACATTTTTGTGCCGGTTGTTAGCATAACCTCAAGTAGCCGTTTGCATTTCAGCTCTCTCTGCTACTTAAGCGTTGGTTGCTTGTCGTGGTTTCCTGTGTTTAAAGATATAGTAAAATTATGTCGGGTGAAAAACAAGCAAACCAATAGGTATACTTTCCAAGCATCGCCGTATTAATAAAATGATCTTTCTTTCTGATTATTTGATTCTGTAGTATCTCATCTCTCTGCTCTCAATAATGATTCTAAAAGTTCCACAAGTTTCCACAAAGTTATACTGAATTAAATTCGATTTAGGATCTGTTCAAATATTTTGAAAGTTAAACATGTTGTTAGTAAAACTAGGAGAACAGTTGTGTTGATATTAACTGTGTTCCTAGCAATAAAATAAATGTTTGCACTCATGTATACCTTTCAAAATTCTATAAATCCAATCCACAAACATTAGACAAACAACAACAACAACAATGTACGAGAAGAATTGAACCATCTTTTGGAAGTAGTTTGTAACATGTGAATAAAAATTTGTTGAATCACTAAAACTCTTGTCCGGCAACAAAGTTTCAACTTACTGCTCCATTAACTGTCTCTAACAGCTCTACCAGCACATCTGGAATTCTGCTTCGTTTATAGAGATTTTCTGCGACTTTCATATTAGCTTTAAGTTTCGCCTCATCAATGTGTTTCATGAAGATAGCTAGAAGGTACACAAACTTCTTCACGTTATCGAGCTTCTGTCCTGCATGATTCCATGTCTCTGATTTGTTATAAATATTTCGGTTTTTGAAGGTCATAGTCTTTATTCTATTTAAATTCAGCATAAATCACAGTATATCTGAGATCTGCTTAGTTCACGCTGTGGGCCAATTATGTCGACTGAGTGGAACACAGTAAGGTATTTATATATATATATATATATATATATATATATATATATATATATATCCCACTCTAGGTGGTGCCGTATTTTCTTGTAGTAATGCCTCGACTATGCTATCAATAAAAGATTAAATAATAGGGATGAAAAGATACAAGCGTGCCTTACACCTCTCCGACTAGAGAAACTCTCCGATTCTCTGTTCCTGTCGTACTTAACACAGAATTCCTTCTTTCTGTATATTGCCTGTAGTTCGAATACGTTTTGTTGACACTCCCCTACCTGTGTAAATTGTACCATAACGCTCCAAATGAACGGATTTAAATGCTTGTGCAATTTTCTTCGTTTGTTTCACCTTCATGTGTACAGACGTGTCAATAGTACTGTACCCCTCCCTGAACCCCACCTGAAATTTTGAAATTTTTGCAAAATTCCGTCCCCCAGATGTTTATTCTTTCATACAAAACTGTGTCATAAATTTTCCCCAA
The DNA here is from genome assembly GCA_030762175.1 of Metallyticus violacea. Classification (NCBI taxonomy): domain Eukaryota; kingdom Metazoa; phylum Arthropoda; class Insecta; order Mantodea; family Metallyticidae; genus Metallyticus; species Metallyticus violacea. The sequence goes on along the minus strand of CM060835.1, from coordinate 105,663,321 downwards.
AATCGGAAGTAGGTGACATTCCTATAGTTGTACGGAACTCCAATTGATCCTCCTTATATATCTGGTGAATAATATTCCAGTAACGCAACAGGCTGGGTATTCCCCTGTATTAAATATATTTTAAAATTCTAAGAAAAACTAAACCAAACTTTTCAATACATAAGTACGCCTTAAACAACTCAAGCGGTAGTTCATCCCGCCCCGGAGCTTCGCCCTATTGCGAGTTTGGCAGCAGCGGAGCTGTTGCGAAGAAACAACATAACCCCATCCGCTTTTGTAATTTATAAATTTAGAATTTACATCTTGTAACAGGAATTTATTATGTACCCACAGTTGGTCGATAATTTGCAGCAGGTTAATATAGTTGTTCCAATGTAGGGGGGATTGATGGATTCTAAGGGTAAATTTTGGACTGTTTTTAATGACTTAAAGTCATTAGGGGGGGAAGGAGATTGTCCACGGTATTAATGAGTCCGGCACTGGTTGAACATTTGATTTATTTAACAACTTGGCAGGTTACTTCCTGACTGCTCGTAGCTGACTTCACTACTCTCTTAGACTGACTTTAGAAATGACTTAGACTGCCCTTAACTGACTTTAGAAAATGATTTAGACTGATTGCTTTCGTATGTCCTAGGCTGCCTGCTTCCGCATATCTCTTGAATGAATACTCTCGTGTGTCTCTAGTAGGCCTGCTCTCGGGCGTCTCTCCTCTGATGATGTCGTCTGTTTTCTCCTGAATGTCTCTCTGACTTCTGTACTCCAGTTTTTCTACCACATCGCCACGCCTTTCGCTAAATTAAATTCTCTCATAAATTATCCTATTTCCGTGTTATATGTTCATCATTTGCTATCCTAAAAACATTTATTTGTAACTAAGTTCTCCTTATTGGTTGACTTTTATCAAATGACCATTGGCTAGAATTATTCTCTCCCCCTGATCAACTATATCTTCCCACCAACTTGAATTTTCCAAGAACAACCTGTCATAAATTTCGGCACTTTGCTTACATGCTAATTTCTATTGAAATATCTTTTGCCTTCCTTAGTTTGTAGATTTCTAAATGTTCTCAGAGATAACGCGCGTGTTTATGGGCTGTTTTCAATTTCTTGTACCCCCGGCTTTCCTTCAATAAAACATTTTCGTCTCCGTTCTGACATTTTCATTTTCTCTTAAATTATTGCTACGTCCGACTTTGTTCAAATACTGTCCCGTTACAGCCACATGTTTTTTCTATTGTGAGCTCCTAAGTATTTCCTGGGCAGAAGGTTCGTGACCTAACAAAAGATAGTTTACCCTTTCCTCAGCCTTGTCTAAGGAGCGGTGAAGTGAACGAGGCGTCAAGTTTACATCTCTGTCTCTTTCTAACATCTTTTACCACAAAATGTATACAAAACCCTTTTGTAAGATACCATCACCTGTCAAATGACATAGACATAAGTACAAGTTGCAAATTATTTCTATTTCTGTTATACCTATCTCTAAATGATTTTCTTATGCATATACATAACAATTACCCTTATCAAATCTAATGCCTTTAGAAATATAACTATGCAGCATTTAGTTATTAAATTAATAAAGGCATATTTATTTCCGGCTTCAATCTGCAACCAGAAAACAAGAAGTTATATTCTTAGTAATTCTCATGAGATTTGCTAGTCATTCATTTAAAAAGCAACTCAGTTCTATACTGACAATTTACTGTTAGAGTTGGAAAAATTCCTTCGGAAATATGTTTCCGAACATAACCTGACTCAACAAAAGAAGAGTTCAGATTTGAAGCGGAATATTTACCTTCAGCCCTCGTAATATAATAAGGGTTATTAGAAATATTTATTGCAATTAATTTGGTGAGTAATGTGTGTTTCTTTCTATGTAAATAACAACAGATCCACATTTATTAAAAAATTGGTTGAACAATTGTATTTATAAATTAGGAAATTAAGAAACTATTGTAACAAGTGTAAATAATGTGCAAGACTTCCCAATGTATGGAATCATTGATATTAAAACTGTATATGAAATTATTTGTGCCATTCTGAAATGCCATGTGCCTTCCGACTGCCTGGAGCCTCTTGCAAAGTTATCTTATATTTTATCGAAACCCTGCATTGTGTGAGTTTTAAAGGGACAGAGTTCATTGGAACAATCAAAAAAGCAGCTAGCGCGGGTGAATAAGAAAGCGGAAGCGCCCGTTTTTAGGCAGATCTTTAAAAAGTTAAAATCCCACATATAACAAAATCTGTTACGTAGAGGCTGTTTTCATGACGAATAGGGAGACTTTTTAGGAAAAGTTAATGGTAATTCAGATGCCTAACATTATATAGATTTTCTAGAGGCTTCGATGCGTTTAAATCTTAGAGCCAGTTAGAAGACAGGGCAGGCAATGATATTCCAGAAGCTTCTATCGAAGAGATGTTTAGTCAATGAGATGACTAGATTTAAGAGAGAGCTGCTAGAAGCTCCAGGCAGTCAAATTCAAACAGTAACGCGGCGTCCAAATTGTTGGCGTTCAAAATTCGTACAAAGAGTCTCTTTTGGGGGGGGGGATTGTATATTGGCGTAGAGACTTTAAATTAGTTCGCGTTGAGTTACTACGTTAATTGCATCTCTGATTTCGGCGTGAAAGTAAGTTAGTTAGTGTTTAAATTTCGGCCTATAGATGTCATTTAATTGGTGTTCAGATTTCACCCAAGTTGTTGCCGTTTAGAATTTAAGTTAGTCATTAAAGTTTCGCAGCAAGGAGATGTAGTTGTAGTTTTATAAAGTATTGAAGCTTCCACACTTTTTCTAGTTTACGATAAGTGAAAACCGTGTCCATAGATAGAATGTTTTAAATGTATTCATTCACAGCTTGTTATAAGAAGTGTTCATAAAAATTGGTAATCACGGCGCAGAAGTATATAACCGTCGCAAGAGAACTGTGCTCCATGAATTCTCTTTTGTGTATAATGAAGCAGTGTGTTTTCTGTGAACAATTATCCAGTAGAGCATCGGCCCATTAGAAAATCCTAAGGCATGCTTTGTCTGAAAGGCTTACGGCGTGGCCATATCAATAATGGAACATTTTAATAAATCGATTGCGCATGTTAATTTGCTTAAAGACTTGTCAATTAGCCCGTTCACACGATCCTCTTCCGCCTCTCGATCTAGAATTGAGGAAAGCTCAAAAACTTCCCTGAGGGAACACCACGACCAATTGGAACTAAGTGGTGATTTCATATTATATCAGCCGAGGCACTTAACGACAAACAAGATCTAAGAGCAGGGGCAACTATAGGAAGGAACTCCCAAGACAGTTGACTCAACTAACATCGGCCCATTTCGCTAATAATCGCACAATAAGTGCTTCCAAATCTACAATCAAAATTCACCATTCATCAATCCAAATCAACCAATATTAAAAATTCCCTACCATCAAATTATCAAGAATAATTAATTAATTAATTAATTAAAGATCAAACCTTAGAATCATAACTTAATCATAATTAAATTACGCTTGTACTGTTAAACTCCGTTCCAGATTTAATGGCTACGTGATAGAAAACAACTGTTGTTTACATCGGAACGCTGAGTTCAGACTCATGCTAGGGCAACTTCGTGTTCACGGTAGAACCTTTTTATTATAATTATTACTGAGATTAATATCTAAACATAAACTTATGTATTTTCATACTTTAAAATAACTACAATTAATCCTCAGGATAAAATAACATTTAAGACAGTGATAATATAAAAAGGCACAGAATTCATTTGTAGCAAAATCTCATTCTTACCTCAATCGGAAAGAGTGAGTTAGTGAGCAAGCAGTGCTGTATGAGATTCTCTCTCTCTCTCTCTCTCTCTCTCTCACACACACACACACACACACACACACTTTTTGTCCATTATCTGCAAAGGTGAGACCTTAATCTTTTCATGGAAGACTTGGCTCCGCCGAAAAGAATATAGTAGCCAATTCAATTTCAAACAATATGTAAGATTAAACGCGTTTGGATACGTGAACTTAGCAAAAGTTACTTTTTCCCAAATTATACTCTGCACTGTTTAGTGTTGTCGAACATAACGCGCTTAAGACACAAATGTAAGTGCATAGCTCTTGATTTAGGGACGATCAAGAGTTCAGCTATGTTCATCGTCTTACTTCTCAGCTATTTGTCATTCCATGACGTGACATGACATTCTCAATTCAGAACTTTGCTATTCTTCCTTCCTATATAATGCGGGAATTACAGGTCATAAATCTCTATAGTTCCTCCATTACATACTGAATGGAACATGCAATATATACCACGACTTGATACACTAATTTGCAATGGATAAGTAGGTGTTTTCTATTTATGAGAATATCCTAGTGTTTGATAAACTAGGTGCTCCTGTTTTAGATTAACAATAAGGCTCAAATTTCCCTTCTTCCTTCGCAAAATCTTTATTTTAATATTTTTCTTTGAAAACCTCTCTTTTATGTTTGTATATTTCAATTGTTTTTAACTTTCTCAAAAGGATTCAATTTGAAAATCGGTTTTAATGATCAACATTCTAATTATGTGCTTGGAAGCAAAAACAGGAAACTGTGGCAGGTTCAAAGCATTTGTGTATTTGTTTGCGCCAGCTTCATAAACTCTTCTTTTGCTATGATAATTACTTTTAACGAAAATTAAGGCAGGAGTTGTAAATAAACAATAGCAAATTTGAACACGTGTTCTTTATTTTTTCGAAATTATTTTTATTAATAGTAATATTTCCCAAATAAAGAAAATTAGAAAATTTTCATTTATGGTTGTTGTGCGCGCTTCTAATGTCTTAATTTTTAAGGCGTCTTTAGTTGTGTTTACCCTCGGCAAACACTTTCGCTTCTCTTTAAATTAAAAAAATATATAAAACACTTAAAGTGTGTAGATTTATTAACTGTTTATAATCTTTTATAAAGGTTCCCGCAATGTAGGTGCGCACCAATTACCCTAATGTAGCTGGGAATTGATTTCATTTCTAGATGCGGTCACACTGAAACAAAATGTGGAAGCGAACCAGTACCAGTACCAGTACCAGTACCAGTGTCATTTATTTTAAAATAAGGACAAATATGAAGTAAAATATGGGATACTGAATTCCGTTATATTGTAACAAAATTATTCTTCTGCCCAAAGAAATAAATGTCCCTTTGGCGACATGCAACTCTATTAGAAGAAATGCTTTATGGTAACTTGTAATATTTAAATGACAATTTTATTATTAAAGTTTAATTTCGAATTTTGTCCTTTGTTATCACTAGTACAATAATAATTAAAACCAAAAAATGGAATAATAATTTTGGAAAAGAACAAAACAACAAAATTCTTAGCTGTTAATGTTCCGGATTAAGGTAACTTGAACGGATAATTTAGCCATGTTTTGGTGTGCGTTTGAACGCTACGGATATTTGGAGGTTTACTTTCACTCACTTAACTACATGCACATACCTACCCCAGACTTGTACCCTTCGTAAAATAGCTGGATACACCAGTAAACTAGGAAGAAGTATGTGACCGCACATGAGTATTTATTTCTTTCCGAATTTAATGGTTGA